>VZTU01009278.1:1916-26771 GCA_013400835.1 Zapornia atra
GCCCAGGGAGGTGGTGGAGTCTCCTTCTCTGGAGATATTCAAGTCTCATCTGGACGCCTATCTGTGCAATATGGGATAGGGAGCTGCTTTGGCAGGGGGGTTGGACCCGATGATCTCTTGAGGTCCCTTCCAACCCCTACGATTCTGTGATTCTGTAATATACCTCTAGCAGTAAATCTAAGCAAGCAGCTCTGAGTAACCATTTCGTAACAAGTGTTTCTGCTTACACAAACGCACATAACCCACGCTACCATTACAGCTGAGTTAGAGAAGTGGTCAGAAATATGAGGTGATAGTATGAACTGTGATGAAGCCTGTGTGTATTTTAGCTTCTGGGCTAGGGTGATTGCAGAGAGAGTTCAAAACCTGGGTTTCTTCACCACTGTTCAGGCTCTCATTTGAATAAAGCTGAAGGGAGTGTTGCCTACACAACAGTTAGGAGCAGAGGCTTTCCCAGTGAATTCAAGATACTCCATGGAATAATAATTTCTGTGCATCCAGAGCAGAGTGGGGCTTCTGGTCAGCGTGGAGGAGTGCTTTCCTGGAAGCTGCTGTAGTCCATGGTGTAATACATGGCAGGTGAGCCTCGTCTCATTTCTCACTAGCAGCTCATAATCATATTGGCCGCGCAATCACGGAGTTTGAAGCCACTCTAATTCATGCTGTGGATGGTTTGTGACCAGAAGGCCTTTTTGTTCCACAGGAAAAGGCGTCCAAGAACTGCTCTAAGTTCTGTGTGGTTCAGGATGAGAGGCCTGGGGAGGTAAATTGTCGGCGGTAGCCCAAAGCAGTGGGGCTTGACTGGTTGAGGCAGTCACGCCAGGCCGAGCCTCTGGGTGCTGTTGCTCAAACCTTAGCTACACCAAACCAAGTTGCGGCTGTTGTGAATCTGCTCTTAAAATCATCTTACTCTTCCAGCATAGGATTAGGTTGTGTTTTTCTCCTCATGCACCAAAAGACATTTCACAGCTCCCTGGATGGCCCCCCGCAGTGACTGGCTAGTCTTTCAGGCATTAGAGATGGGGAAATAGAAGCTTTTTCTCATGAGAGATTGCCAAGACTCTTACTTGGAGAAAAATTAGCTAGATTATTTTCACTTCCTAAAAGTCTTCTAGTCAGTCTTGTGTATTCTTACCTAAATGCAACCACTTCCTTCGATCTTTCCCACAAGTCGCATTGTCTTGCAATTGTTCTCTTCACTTTTGTCTGACACCACTTTGGCTAGTACCTCTATAAAATTTGACACTTCTAAGTGAAGAAGTCTTCATTAGAAGAGCAGAATAGTTGGCTACTCTTCCTTAGGCAGAACAACTGTTACAGAAACAAGACTGGCAACCATTTTTTTTCAGCAATGCCAAGTCCTGGGTGACCATAACTCTAGTTTGTTCTCTGCCATATTGCTGCCTTTGCCCATTTTCAGTTTTTCTTTCTGTTAATTTAAAAATTAGCCGGGCCTTTTCATAGTGACATCTCATATTGTCGAGCACACGTGGAGCTCCGGTTCTGTCACCTCTCCTGGCTGCAGCTCTAACGCAGCAAAGCTCTTGATTGAGCCTCTTGTAAGAATAAAAAATCTGAGGAAGAGCTAGGTTGTTTGACAACAGCGAGAGTAAAGTGCTCCATGAATAACTGGGGAGGGCACAGGAGACCAGAGTTAGATCAAAAGGTTTTGTCAAAAAAATAGCTGAAAGCAAAGCTGGTGAGCTTGAGAGCTGGTGTGAATAAGCAGGAAGCTGAGTGGTCATTAGCTGACCAGACAGTGAGAACTACAAGATAAGAAAACAGAAAGCAAGCTGAGTTCTAGCTAAGTAACCTGAAGATTTGAGTTCTCATTGAGCTGTATCGCGAGGCACTCACGATACTGTGGCTTACTGTACAAACCAAACCAGTAAAGGTTGTTGCAAGAAGGACCATTATAGTAACAAATTACATTTAATTTTGCAAAATTCACAACTGTAGCATGCTATCTACACCAGCCCCCTACCTCTGCAGTGTATCGTGCCTGGGTACAAAGTGGGTTTTGTGATACTTGTTGATAGCAAGATTCACTTTAGGCCAAAAGAAAAAAAACATTCTGATGTAAATTTCAGAAGAAGATTTAACTCTCGTGCCTGTTACTTATGGATTACCACTAGAGCTGTCCATGTGGTGCCAGAATTATTCCCCAAGGCTACAAAACTCTGCTGTTAGCTCTCTAATCAAACATAAACCCAGGAAAAAAAGCCTGACTTACAATCCTCTTAATATTTTTTAAAATACAAGTAAATTGGAAGTGATCCTTCAAAATGCAAACTTCTCTGTGCTAAAATTAGAATTTAAAAGTTGTAGGACCAAGCAATTAAAAAATTTATATATCTATAAAATACAATAGTATGTGTAAGTAGTGGATTTTGGCCTTGAAATTATCTAGAATTTTGGCTAAAAATTTACTCACATGATCAAGTCACAAAATAAGATTTTCCTTCTCCATGGCAACCTCTGTTATCAGGGTCCTCAGTGATCCATATTCAAATACTTCCTGAGCTTATAAGATTTCCAATTTGTGTATTTAAGTTAATTGACTTAGGAAAAAAGAAAAACCAAAACCCAAAACAAAACAGAAAAACTGAGAGATGGGGGGGAAAAAGGTTTCAATTGACTTAAGAGTTTATAGCTTTCTGAAACTGAATAAACTGGTGCCTCCTGACTTTGGCCAGCCAAGAGAACAAACTCTTGAAGGATGTAGCATCCCACTGGCACTTTAACAATTCAGCTGCTGCACAAATGCAGAAGAACAATTCAGCCTGACATATTCCAGGTGCTAGATACCACCAAAATTCCTCTGCAGGCTTCAGTGAAACACCAGTTTCACCAAAAAAATTATTTACTTGAAGTTCATTCAATCCATCCTAACGAGCACATATTTTTTCAGGAAATACACTTAGACTTTCTTGTAACAAATCTACATTACTATGATAACATGGTCTTCAAGACTAGAAAGCACATTCTTCAGCTTTATTTTCACAAAAGCAGCTCCTTCCCACAGTTTGACAGTCTTGATTCATGTTACATGTTATACACCCTGTAAATTCAGCTCCTAAGACATCACTGGTCTCAAATATCACATAAAACTATTCATGACATGCAGTAAGAAGTCAGTTCACATCACAGTGTCCCAAAAGTACTGGCTTCCTGTTAAGAAATGTGCAAATAAGCTGTGGGAGGTGAAAAAAAATCCACATGTGTATGTGGATTTTTTTCCACATTTGTATACTTCTGCTGCTACTACAGTCAGTATAACTTCACTATAAAACTCTCTTTTGTAGCTTTTTTCTTACTATTTGACAGCAAGACTCTTGGCTAGGTTGTTCATCTGTACTTTACAGCTAGAGTAATATCGACAGCAACCTCTTTTTTACCTTCTGGTTTACTCTTACTAATAGATCTTCTTACCTCTACTAGTATTTTTCTAGTCAGTAAGCTGCCACCATCCTGTCCAGAGCGCTGCGTACCTAGCAACTACAGCTTCCTGCTTTGGAGGAGTGGTTTGTCATCGTGCTGCTGGTTTCTCACCTTTGCATAATCTTGAAAACACTTGTTAGTTGTTTAGTTGTGTTCACCACTGCATATTGTAAAGGGTAGCAAACAGGATGACAACATGCAAACTTCAGAGGGCTTCTGCGTAACTTTCTGAAGCACTTTGATGCCAACACTTAATTATTATCCTTCAGCTACCAAACTTCCTTCATGTATTCCTATTCCTTTACTGATTGTCTGGGCACTACTACAGAGACATGATCAGAGATCCAGGCTCTCCAAGTACATGATGCAGTGCGTGCACCAGGACAAAATGATGGTGCAGACTTTCAAGAGTTTACAAGACAAGTTCACATGGATCCTGGGCTTGAATCCATACCTTCAAGGTGGACAGACATGAATTCCCATACTTGAGAGTATGGCTTATACTTGAGAGTATCAACTAAGCTAAAACTCAAATGGATGTTTAAATCCAAACATAGAATTTTTGGTCTCAGTCAAAAAAAAAAAAAGGCTAGAACTGTTTAAAGCAGAATTTGTGGATCATATCAAAACCAAAGCATTAAAACTGCTCACCTGATGTGAGCCAAAGCCATTTTTATATCCCACTTCCAACAGCGGCCACTAGCAGGTATGTATTTCTTACTCTTTCTTCTTCTACATTTTGTACGAAAGTGAATACAGGGGGTTTTTTTTGTCCAAAAGAGAATAAAAACCATGGAAGAACAGGTAGAAGAAGCCATGAAGATGAGTAGGAAACAACATGCCCTGGAACTGGTAAGCAGAATCTGCAAAGTTTAGATGAAGACTGATTATGAGAGCCTAGAGATGCCCCACTGAAGGTGGCATTCAACTTTGTGTCCATTTTTTTGTGCTCCACGCTGGAGAAGCTAAAGGGAGGAATGGTTGTAAGGCAAGCTGGTTGGATAGCCAGAGGTTCCAGAGAATGCATCAGTTAAAGTGAGAGACATTAAAACCATGGGAAGAGCGACACATACCTCCAGGGCAGTTACAACCACGCAGCAGGTCAGTGGATGAGGTAAGATACAGGTGAAGTGAAAGGTGGAGGCAAGACACCAAAGGAGGGAAAGTTGGGGGAAAAAAAAAAAAAAAAAGAAACCATGTAATGATTCCTACATGTTTTGTGGCTTTCAGAGCCTAAGAGCATCATGCTGGCAGCTTATTCCTTACCAGCAAAGGCAGCTCCCTGTCTCATCAAGAAACATTCACTGGACCTGGTCTTCTACTGGTTTTCATTATTTTGCAAAGGATTAGATTAAGATTTCAGAAACTAGATTACAGTTTAGCTCTTCAACCAAAATTAGTTCTTCATGGGGTAGTTGTGAAACCTTTCTTTTTGACACAAATTAGTGGAGGCCAGCATTTATAAAGGGCTTTATGCTTTTAAAGCATGCTTGGATTAGAACTGCTGAGCCAGGCAGGAACACTTTTTCTGTGATTTAAGTGGGGAGGAAGAAAGGACTTGAGCTATGGCAGCATAGCTGTAACTCACCAACTCTTGCTGGTGGAGCTTTCAGTTCTGTTTCATTTTGCCTCTCTGGCAGATAAAGCTTCCTGCTGCTGCTGTTGCTAATATCGAATTCATATTCAAACCCAAATGCTCCATCTCACAGCGTGAAAGCTGTGGGAAATGATTCTCTGACTTGGTGGCTCTGAAAATAACTCCATTGCACTGGTTAATCATGAAGAAGGAAGCAGGAATGAAAATTAGCATCATGAACACTTCAATTTTTTTTTTGAAATCTGGGAGTTTATCAATAAAGCTTGCTTAACTGCTGTAGAGGACAGAAGGATAAGAATATGTGATGACATAGAGACTGTTATAATCTGTGCATGTGGATGTGGTCCATTAAAGAGCAGCAAAATAACCCTTGCTGTGCAGTTTTCCCAGCGTCTCAGCTCCTAGCTCTATGACCTGACATGCTGGTACTAAAGCTCAGTGTTTTGTTTTGTTGAGTCTGTCCTACTTGCAGCTCCCTGCCTCACTTCTGTGATGTAAAGACAACACATGTTTGGATATGAATTCACAAGGACCTTATTTTTCACCTGCCACGAAAAAACTTGTTATAGGATACCACTTAAAATATACACAGAAAACCCTAAATGCTCTGTTGCTGGTAATTATGACAGAGAGAAAGAAAATGCAATGCAAAAACTCTTTGGTTACAGATTGCAAGGGCTCTGAGTGCAGCACGCCCCTAAGAGCAGCTGCTATGGCTGCAGGAGGCCCTGGGTGCCCTCAGGAGAGCTCAGCCTGGACCCAGGAACAGCTTTCAGTTCAGGCCCTGCAGGAAACTCAGGTCCCAGCAGGATCTGCCTGTTCCCAGCCATGGATTCCAGCCCATCTCTGTTACCACGGAGAAAACTCTGAATGTGACTGTAAAATCATGCAAGCAGAACGTCTGGATTTAAAGCAAAGCCAGTTTTTACTCCCAGCCTTCCTTGCACATCTGAAGAGGTATTGGATCTGGCTGAGATGAAGTTAATTTTCCCCAAAGCAACCCTCATAGTGCTGTGTTTGGTAGCTAGCAAGGTGTGGTAGCACACCAGGGATCTGGTTACAGCTGAGCAGTGCTGGCACACAGCTCTCTCCAACATTTCTCCACCCTCAGCATCAGGCTGAGGGGTGGGCAAGGTCTTGGGAGGGGACACATCCAGGACAGGTGGCCCCAGCTGACCAGAGGGATATTCTGTACCATATTATGTCTGTTCAGCAATATGAAGCTGAGAGATAGGGGATGAAATTGAAGTGCATTGCTTTTTTACATTTGTCTTCCAGAACAACCACTATGCTTACTGATGACCCACTTCCCAGGATATCTCTGGATATCACCTGCTGATGGGAAGTAGAGATTAATCTTTTGCTTTGCTTCCACATACAGCCTTTTGTTTTCACTGTATTAAATCACCTTTATCTTGACCCAAGAGTTTGGGGTTGTGTTTTCCATCTTATATTTCTCCCCTGCTGAAGAGGAGAGTGATAGAGCAGCTTGTTGGGTACCTGGTATCCAGCCAAGGTTAAACCACCACAGAAGATTATTTATCTCAAAATAAAAAGCTATTTTTAACAAAGTTATCAGCAAACCATCAAGTAGATCTGGTTTCTTGTGCACCCTCTGGGAGAGCCCAATTAGACCTCTCTGCTCCACAGCCCTTGCTTTTTACTACATGCTGGGCATTTTGTTTTAGCTTGGAGTTATTTTTTGACTGCTGAAAAATACAGAAGGTCTGTCATGCTGATTTGTCACATTGAAATGATTCAACAAATTGCCCTGTCAAACTGAAAGGAGCTCTGTAGGTTTCCTCAATGACTTTCACAAAATAACACATCACATGCGCAATGGTTACATTTCATATTGCACAAACAGCAGGTGGACTTTGGCTGTAGACTTTGACTTTAGAAAGGTACCCAACCGTTATACTTAAGGCCCCCAAAACATGCAACAAATTCCTTTCATTGTGGGAAAGAAAAAAGATTTCTAGGTTATGTTAGAGAATTTCTTCAGTTCATTGTTTTAAACTATGACTAAATTATGTATAGAAACTAACCAGGAGCCAACAAAGTAACTGGTATAAACCAACACAATAAAAATCTCCTCTCTGTATTAAGAAATACACTACAATGCTCTGGGTTGGAAGGGACCCCAAGGATCATAGAGTTCCAACTCCCCTGCCATAGACAGGGCCATCAACCTCCAGGCCTGGATCTACACAAGGTTGCCCTGTCCAACCTGGCCTTGAACACCTCCAAGGATGGGGCATCCACCACCTCTCTGGGCAGCCTGTTCCAGCATCTACCTATGTATCTATCTAAAGAAAGACAAAAGGGGGCTTTTGTCATTGTGAGGCTAGTCCTGTAACAGGATATGAGGAAGCAGGATCTGTAATCTAGACTCAGCTCAAGAGACTTCCTCAGAACTCCCTTGCCTAAATATTTTTGATTGGGACTTTTTACATTTCACTCAGCTGAGTTAGAAGAAAAAAATGGTGGGTCTTTTTCCTCATCATGGGGAAGAGTTGGGGTGAAGGATGCGCAGCACCATGTGTCCAGTGCAGACTGATAACTCCAAATATATTGTAACCCTTTTGTTTTGACTTTACTCACTGGATTGATGACTGCAGTGGGATGGTGAGGCCAGCCCCCAAATTTTAATATGTCCCATTGTTGTGGGCTCATTCCACTCCTGTTTAAGGTGGATGTCACAGTTCTGCCCCAGCCAAGAGCCAAGTACCACGCAGCCACCGTCTCTAAGAGGGTGTAGGAGGAAAACTGCAGGGGAAAGGTAGGGAAAAGAAAAACCAAAGAAAACAAACCTCGTGGGTTGGGACAATGCCAGCTTACTGGGGCAGCAGAGAGAGGGAGAGAGAACAATAACAGGACTTTATAGCAAAACACACAAAACTGGTGATACACAAAGTAATTTCTCACCAAACCGCACGGCTCAGGCTGCGCAAAACCTGACCATCCCCAACCTGCACATCCTGGAGCCATGTGCTCCTCCCCCACCAGCCCTGCCTTTTATGCTGAGCATGACATTACTGGCATGGCATACCCCCTTTGGCCAGTTTGAGTTGTCTGTCCTGGATGTATCCCCTCCCAGCTTACTGGGCTCCCCCCGCCTTCTTGTTAGCAGAGAAATATGAGTAACAGAGAAGCCCGTGACTGCTTGACAACAACTAAAACACCTGTGTGTCATCAGCACTGCTCTAATCCTGACTCCCAAACAGAGCATTCCACCCACTGCTAGAAAGAAATTATCCTCGCCAAAACCAGGACAGTGGAAAAAAAAACCCCTTATGTGTTAAAGAACAGGAGGCAGCAAGGGACAGTTGTGCATACCCACCTCAGCATGGGGATACCCTGGTTTCTTCTGAGACATCCCTGTGATGGTGCAGGAGGAGCAGGGCTGCCCACCAACTGCATGAACCAAAAGCAGTGGTGTGCCATTTCTCAAGGACTTCCTTTAGCTCCAAAATCCTAGATGCCCCCAACACAGACACTCTGTCAGCTGTCTTAGGAAGGGTTGAGACTTCATCTGCGTACTGATCACCTGGCAGACCCTGATCTTCTTGCAGCTGGGTAATCCAGGATTGGTTGTGGTAGTCATTAAGCTTTTATCATCATTTTATCTTCATTTCCAGAAGAGAATAATCCCTTTCATGAGACAGAACCAACATAGATCAGTATATGATGATTAAACACCCTCACATGCTCACCCTGGAGCAACAAAAAGCAGAGTCTCCCTCTGCCAGAGAAAGCAATTTCTTCAACAAGATGTAGAGATGTACTTTGGGGAGACATTAGGGTCCAGATAGGCCCGCTGTTGCCTGCCAGTGATTTTTCTGTAACTCATGTAATATTTCACTGTAGTCAGTCAGCTATTCAGTCTCCATTTACACTCTGCTTGGGAAAAAAATAAACTGGAGTGGTATGCACATATATTCAAGCAGGCAGTGTAACCTAACAAATTAGGAGGTAGTCATCATTCCAGCTTTGAAATAGCTTTATAGTCACTGAGAAGTGCTGATCTGGAATTTCCAGAAGAGCAGAGTTGCCAGTCCTCCCTAAATAATCTATAAAGACCCCAGGCCTCAAGCCTTCTCCCTTCTCCTTCAAAGCACCAAGGAATGAAGCAGAAGCACAAATGACAGCACCTGACTGCCCTTCTCTGCTTTACATGAACTGTTTGTATGTTCTCCACAGAGATATAACCCAATCAGTTTTGAATGCCTGACTGAATTATATAAACTATGGCCACAGAAGATGTACAAAACCATCTTGCACAGCTCCTGACAGTGGCCACCTGAATCCCAAAACTTCCATCACAGCTACAGGTGATTATATTCAGGGTCAGATCTCAATTTCATATCAATTCCTTGTCCTTACAAGACATTAATTACATCTCTCAGGCCTAATTTTTAAAAAACTAAAAATATTACTTCTCTATATTGCTCATACCAGATTGTTTCTAGTAAGTGGCTTTTGCCAAGCACTTGTTCTCCACAGATTATAGACCAGAGCAGAAGTAACACTCCCCAGCACTCTACCATGCCTGTAACATCCCCTTCTCTGTAACCACTGCAAAGCCCTGACCTTGCAAACAGCACATTAGTCAGCACCAAGTAGACAGGCTTCACCCACAGCCCTTCTCAGGAAGGCTAGAAATGCAAAGTGCTCCCTACCCAAATCTTCCCCTCCAACCCAAATCAATACATCAAGGTAAAGCATATACCACCTACATTAGCTTGGAAGGTCACCAGGTTTATCTTATAAGTACATGGTGCCTTCCGGTCTTTACACAGCTCCGGCTCAGCTGGCAAATACTTCAGGGGTTGGTTTGGTTTGTGAGGTTAGTTTTGTTTAAGCCTGCTTAAACAAATCCACCGGTCCCCAGGTCTTCTCTGCGCTTTCATATTTTAGATCAGGTTTCAGAGAAACACGCCACAAGGACAAGCGATAGGCCCGTGCTCAAGCCTGAGCGAGAGCAACCACAAAGCAAGCCACTGCTCTCACACAGTGACATACCGAGCCGAGGCAGGGTAACAAGGGCTTCTCTGTTCCTCTGAAGCCGGAGCTGAAAGCTCTTCAAGACCTGTCTGTGGTCTCCAGGTGGCACTGTGACTCTATATAATGATTGATCTACGGCGAACAACCCTGTTAAAAAAGCGTTTGCCTTGCGGATGGGGTAAGGATTCACAGCTGCCAAGTGACCAGCTTTCAGTTCTTTATATATCGGACACGGAATAAATAATAGCTGTATTTATAGCGCTAAATTACTTCTTGGGTCCCAACACAAGCTTGTGCTGCACAAGATACACGCCTCGGTTTGTTCTCAGTTTGTTCTCACTGCAAATACAGCTGGCTGGGTGCTGCTACATGTTCTTTCGTAGGTAAAGCCAATTAGCTAATTAGGGAGTCGCCTGACTACCATTCAGCCCCTATACTCTCTAGTATCTATGGCCAGGCTGTTCTGTCTGATTGGAAACACTTAACTGGGGGGTTAATTAGCTGTTCACAATTGCTAGGTATCTCCATGATCAGTCAGTGATGGTGAATTCACTGCTAGCCACCATCTTGCTAAAGGCATAGAGGGATGCATAATCCAACGTCTTAAATCAGTAGAGATAGTATCTTTCCCTGCTTCCCGAGTGGAAATGAACATCTTTTAAAAGTGTTACTAAACAGCAACTTTCCAATCTACACTATTAGTCAGAATTGCTCCTTGCAGAAACACTGGTGTAGGTGGTGGGTGACACACAAACCAAAAGCCGGTTCAAGATCATAGGCATCTCCTACTTTATCAGAGAGATTGGGATTTAGTCACCCTCTGATTTATATTGATAAAAGCCTCTAACATTATTTCCTTAATGGAAAGCAACATGATAGCTCTCATGACGAAGGACCAGGGTTAGCATTTTGGAGACTTATTCTATGTGTCTGGGCTGCAGTTGGATATCAACTTTAAGAGCACTACAGAATTAGGGTGAGAGAAGAGTTTTTGTACAAAGCAGCTTAATTTGTTCCAACCCACCGAGGAGACCGGTGCGTTCTATAATCCTCTCTCATTTGTAATAGATGCTTTTAAATTGTGGTATGTGTTATGATTAGGTGAGCACACTATGTTTCAACAGGAGAGATGGACAAACATTGCAATGGAGACACAACAGTGGGAAAAAAAGTTATCAAGTAAAAATAACAAATTCTTTGTGGTCACATACCAAGGAGTCCTAAGCTGCTCTGCCATTCCTCTCTGGGCTGCGAAGCTGCGTGTCTTTCCTAACGTTAAGTCAGATGTTTTAGATTTGCACAAAGATGATTCCAGTGCTATGAAACCAAGGAGAAGCCCAAGTCAAGGCCATGGTGCTACGCCCAAGGCAGTCAGTTGGTTCAGTTTCTGTCATGGCCCAAAGAATGGGTGCCAGTTGTGTTCAGATTTGGTGATAGTGATTTCTTAGCACACTCATCAACCAAGATTGTAAGAGGTGTTGCAGAAATAATGATGACAACTTAATTGGACACTAAGTCCTAGCAAAATCTCTCTGTATAGCTAATTTCTTTACAATACCCAAGAGGGAACAGAGACCCTTACCGTGTAAGGATAATCCATATAAATATCTTAAATAAATACTGCCAAATCTTTTTTTTTGTTGTTTTAGATTTCAGTGGGAAAACAAGACACGCCAACTGTCAGATATAATGAATAAATTCTTGATTAGATTAAGAGAGGAAATTTAAAAAGCTTTAAACCACTATGTTTTTAACCAGCGAGCCCTTTGACCTTAGCTGGCTGCCAGATGAC
The DNA here is from genome assembly GCA_013400835.1 of Zapornia atra. NCBI lineage: Eukaryota > Metazoa > Chordata > Aves > Gruiformes > Rallidae > Zapornia > Zapornia atra. The sequence continues at coordinate 13,754 of VZTU01009278.1, forward strand.
ATCAGCCTGTGCGCACACACGCGTTGTAGGAGCAGAAGAATATTCCCCAGCTGAATTCCTGTTCTCACTCCTTTTGTGCAGAAAGCCGAGTTTTGCCGGCTTTGGGCTGCATGCATAGACACACAGACACAGAGACCCAACAGTGGCCGTGCAGCCCAGCGATGCTGGTTTTCAAGTGCTACATTCAATTTTCCTAATATCCCTAATCTTCTTCCAAGATGAATCACCTGGTTTGGCCTCCTACAATGCCAACTTCCATGACAAGGAAAGGAGCTTTAGCAGATGTCTCCACACTGAGAAAACCCAATCAAGGCCCTGTGCTCAAGAGGTGGGCTTGAGCCTTTCTTGATGCAAACTTGTGTTAAGGATAGTCGGTGCTAGTGCAAGGTGGGGGAGAGGGCATGGCCGTCTGCTGTCCAGTGCTGACAGAGGAAAATCGTCAGGCTCCAGTTGGTGCTGGTGGGGTGTCCACTTCTGGCTGGCTTGAGCTCTGGCTCCCAGAAGCCCAGGAAGGAATGCTTTAGATCAACAAATGAGTTTAGCTGTTGTTGTTCTGTACCTCTGCTGCTATACAAGCAGCAGCATGGTGGAATTGTTGATTAGAACTGCTTGAGATTTGAGGATCAAAAATCGTCTCCAACAACTGAGCATTATGGCATATGACTTAGGGAAACAAATAGACCAAGGCAGGCATATAATTACACAAATAAATGAGTTTATACCTGCTTCTTGCCTCGGGGTGGATGAGACAGTGTTCTGACCTACACCTAGGCTAGAAATTTGAAGTTATCATCTAGTTACTACTTTGCAAAATGAAGACCACTGTTTTACTGTCCATGTTCAGAGAAAAATAAAAGTGGAGGCACTTTTTGTTAATGGATCAGCAGCTGCAGCTTTTTGGTCTCAGTTTCCCTTCCCCACCTCTTCATTCAAAGACAAGATACAGAAATTGGTGGTGCATATTGCATTAAAAACTGGCACTTCAATAACTCTGCCTCTCATTTATCAACTTACACTGCGGTCCTCAGAAATCTGAGGATTCATTTATTTTAATGAGCTATATCATACCAGAAAGCTACAACAAACGACTTGCCAGAAAGGTCTACCTGCTTCTTGTTAAATGCCATTTACTCACAGATTTAATGTCAGTGTTACAGCTGAAATTTAACACTCCTTATTCCAGAACAAAAATTCACATTTGGCTTGTTGCTACATTACAGTAAAGAAAACCCAAGCTTGTTCTCTGCCAAGATAGGAAGTACATTTTATCTAGGGAACAGAAGTAACATTCAAAGACAATGCACAAACAAGGCTTCAAAATCAGCGGAAAATGTTAAAAGTCATTATAAACGATAAAAGTCATATTGAGAAAAATTTGAGCAGGGAAGAAAAAGGCCTTATTTCTAATATATTGAAACTCTGAAGATCCAAACCCACCTATTGAAAGGGTCCAGATTTTGATCCAAAATTACTTATTTAAAAGGCTTCAGATTTTGCTTCACTTTGATGATTCTGACTGGGGAAAAAAAAATTGTTTCAGTTCAAAGTTTTAAAAAGATTATTTTGTTGCAAGGTTTGTGATTTGAATATTTCAGAGCTTTGCAGTGAGAAGCAATAGTGCTTTAACCAATGCCCTGCTTCACAGTACAATATATCAGCGTTTAGCCCTTTCCTGCTGGAAATTCCATTTTTCAAATACTCAGATTTGCACTGTGATTTTCTTCCATTTGGTTAAACAAACTTTGCTTGAACCTGTTATTAAGCAATTACTGAAAAAACATTACTGGTTAAATAAGGGAGAAGTGCTGTAAGTATTCTTCAGGTAAGAGGATGATAGAATAAAAACTCCAGCATTAACAGAGACCTTAGTGCTGGCTACACTGTAACTTTCCTGGGGAAATAAATGAAAGACTAATTAGAAAATCTGGGGAGGAGTGTAATGGGAACTTGCATCATGGAAAAGTTGCGCCATGCTTTTGATCTTGCACTGGCTACAGTCATCTTTTTTGGAATCCTGGGGATTAATTCTGGATCATCTGGTTTAACTACAGTCCTTCTAGCTAGCTGACAAATTTTGGTAAGCACGCTGCTAAGCAGAAATGCTTCAGGTTGTGCCTGCTCTAGCAACTGTTACACAGCCATCTTCAACGACGCATAACAGTGTTCCTTGCCTATATGCTGAGGGCCGGTACGCATCAGCCCACATAAACTGTGCACAGGTGCTTTGTTCTCACATTCCCGATGTACAGGTTTTTGGCAGATGTTTCAGTGTTGAGGTTGTCTTGGCACTCTGCTCCCAGAGCACCTGCCCCATCACACACCACGGGCAAAGAGATAAGGAAACAGTTGAATGCCTTCTTTGGGAAGCTTTTCTGATACCTACCTGGTGTTACAAATTACTCCTATTTGCACTTTAACTTTCCTGGAAAAGTTATCTTAGGTTTCTACATGCAAAATGAGACTGTGGGAGTTCACACAGAGAGCAGCCAGTGTCTACCAGTTGTCATCATCTGGATAGCGGTACAATAATCCCTGCTAGCTGGCAATGAAGAATTAGCAATGTTTGTCCCAGGTAGCTAACGAAGCACTCCCTTACTTCTGAACACAGTGCCTGAATATTTTCTTCCCTTTTCTGATAATTCAGATTCAAGCTACTGAGATTTGTTACAACTGAAAATTTGCTATAAATTAATTCAATGCATTAAATTTTTCATAAGGAAAACCCCTGAATTTTACTCTTATTTTGTCAGGACACTTTTCACTGGCCAAAGGTTTGCTTGAGCCGTGTAGAACATCTAAAATCAAAGGCCTCATTACAAGCTTTCACCATTATAACTTGGAAATTTCCCTGGGGCTTTTCCTGGCTTTTACTTGAATTTCATTTTTCATTTCTTTGCTTATGGTGTGAAGGGGTTAGCTGAGCACAAGTAGGTACTGAAAGGCAGTGGTTTCTTGGATTCCAGCCTATTTACCATGCCCCAAGAGTCTCCGCTGTTGTTCTTGCTTCTTTTTCTGTCCGTACGTTTCCTTGTTTATCTGGGGAAGAGGTACTGTGCTAGTACAAATTTACAGACTATTTATTTTGATGAGTGTTATTGAATCACTAATGTCTTTTTCTACATCTCCTTTGTCAGGTGCTTTAGCTTCCTTGATGTTATTCATGTGCTTCTGATGCTTTTTGTGTCTTGTGCTTCATTTTCCAGCAATCTTTTTTTGTCTCTTTCGCAGGTGTTCACAGAACAAACAAGGCTTGTCTTTGCTTGTGTATTTTCCTAATATAGATTTTAGATTTATTCATTTGAAAAAAACCACAACAACACCCAAGCCATTAGCACAGTGACATTTCCCACATCGCATCGTAAAACGGGATCAGACTGTGCTTGTGCAAGTCCAGCTGCTCAAAACTGCAGCTCTGCTCTCTGGCACCAGTTGAAATTGTTGTGATAATGCATTTTCTGTTAGCTGATTGCTGTTAGCTGTCTCAGCCCTGCCTGGCGTTCTGTTCCTTAAACGTGCTTTTTAGTCTTGCCATACCACCAGCACGGCTGCAACCGCTGCCAGCTCCTTTGTGCTCCCATGGTACAGGTGTGAACCTTGGTCTGCCGAAGGCTGCATCCGGAGCACGCGTGGCTTGCCAAAACTCGGGGTGGCTCTTGCTACCTGCACTGAATACACGTGCTCCTGACCGGTTACAGGAGTCCTGCCTACTGCTCGGTGCGGGCTAGCACTACCAGATGCAGTAATCACAGCCCAGGTGTAGCCCCAGGTAGAGTGTAGGAATAATCCTTTCCCCTTTAGGAGGAATTAGACAGTTTGTTTTGTCATGGCAGAAGTTTAATTACCTGTATTTACGCAGGATCTCTGTAATGCATTTACCCAGCAAGAAGCAGTCCCTTAGATTAGATGACACACCTCTCATTGAGTGATCAGAAATCCTAAAAGCCTTGCTTGGAGCCCTGTCTTACTGTGGCTCAGGAAAATCCTTTCCTTTCTAAAAAGTAAAGAAAGGAAAATAAAACATTATAATCTTCATCACACAGTTGGACGAGTGCACAAATTCCTGTCAGCGAGCTTATCGCTCACTTCTACATTTAGCAAAAGCCAACTGTAAGGCACACACCATGACATCTAACCACTAAACCCTCAAGCCCCCAAAAGAGAAATACTACTGCATTCCAGGCTGATGCAACACCTACACCATTTACCCACTTGCATGCCCTTGATTTCCCCGCAGGCTGTTTCAGCCTTGGAGGTTTGGTGGTAACCTACAGTGTCGAGGGCCCAGCTGCAAGCACAGCAGGAGAATTGGGCTCCAAGCCTAACCCAGCCCAGGTGTGAACCTTGCACCTCCATCCTCTGGGCACACTGTGAAGGACCAGCAGCAACCAGGGCTTGAGGAGTAGGGTGATGGGGATGGGGTGAGCTGGCCAGGCATCTCTGTGCAATGGGGAACACAGCCAACCACACGACCCCGTGTCACCAGGAAACTGCAGTCAACATAGAGGAAAACACACTCCTACTGAGGGAGCGGTAAGAGAAGCTGTCCTCAGCTTGACTCAGGAAAGTGCAAGAGGAGACATGTGAAGGGGAAACAACATTTTGGTGGCCTGCTGGAAGGCAGGAAGGAGACAAACAAGCTGGGCATCTGTTCCTGCAGAAGGGAGAGGCTGGGAGGAGGCACGATGCTGCAGTGGACTGGGGTGGTGGGGGCAGCCAGAGAGGATCCTGAAACATATGCAGTGATTTCTCCTTCCCGAAGTCATGGTAGTGTCTGAGGCACTGCTCTGGGACAAAGAAGACATTACCAGAAAAGCAAGGAGACCTGCAGGGAACAGAACTCTGTACACAATGCATCGTGCCTGTTTGCTTCTTCCTCCCTCTTCCCTACTTCCCAGACCCAGCATGTTTCTGGGCAGGCAGAAGGGCCACAGTCCCCAGAAAGTCCCATCCCGGAAGTGTTTAGACAGTAGTTTTGTTGTCAGCAATTCCATTCGATTGCAGGTCCCCTGATGAGAGCCTGATGTCCTGTGGGGCAATGCTGCATCGTCAAACTGCGGCCTGGAAGCACAGTGGCCAAGCTTGCTTTCCCCTGCTGTTCTGGTGCCACATCCAGCCACCGCTTTCTTCACGAAGATTTTCCCATCCTCCGGCTGGACGTGTGAGGTGTCATTACTGTGGGGAAGGGACGCTTCCAGACCAGGCAACTGTAGATTTTTATTTTAACCCTCTGTTACGGCTGACCCGCCATTTGCATGTAAGTTTTTTCTTTCTTTTTCCAAAGCTCAGCTCAGAGCACCTGTTTTGCACTCTGATACGGAAGTATAAGGATAAATAGCTAATACACATGCCCAAATACCTGATTTTTCTCCTCTTGAAAGGGCTTTTATCAGCTCCCTGCCTTGACTTCAAGACATTTCAGATTGGCAAAAGCACACAGGAATCGTGCCTGATCAAACATTATACCCCGCTCTTAAAGGGGGAAGAGTCAGAACAGGTTTCTTCTGATTGTGTGCTGCTCTGGGGAACACAGCTGCAGTAGCAGCCAGGTACTGTTTGCTTTCTGGCCTGTTACTTCCATGGCCTGCAGAGGAAATATTAACTTCAGTTGCATCAGCCAAGAGATGAAAGCTCATGTGATTGCTGAAGTTAGCAATCTGTAATTTGGGCATTAGAGCTCCGCCAATACAGACATTCAGTCACAACGTTAGTCAGAGGTAAATGGAGAGAGGGGTTCAATTTTCCTTTTATTCCACTACAAGTCAGGAGGTGATGTGAGGGATTAAAGCAACTGAGCAAAACCGGCATAAGTGGACTCAGGCTCCAAAACATTTGATCTCTGTAATTTTCTGCAATAACAAGGTAATTATTATTTTACATTTAACATCATTCATACTTTTAAGCCTGATATAGAAAGCTACAATTGAATGCCACCCATATGGTAGTCAATCCCGTATATTTTATAGCACTTAATTATAAATCTTTATTTCTGGAGAATATTTACTGTGGAGTCAAATTATAGAAACTGGGGAACAGTATTGCTTCTCATTGCAGTAAGGACAAAAATCAAAGGCTCTGCTTAAATGGGATGTTCGGCTTGCAGCATATCTGGGTGTGTTATATAGGGTATTCAGGGGACAAAACCACAGCCTTTTTGTGTGCAGAGGGAGCGTTGGCCTCAAGCGACAAATCAAGCTCTGTTTTGTAAGAAGGACCTTTTTCAAGAAACCACCATATTTCTTTAGGGAACAGGAAACATGAATCAAACTAAGGATGCTGGCTAGAAAAGCTGGAGAGTTATTAAACTACTTCAGCAAAATATTTAGTGCTCAATTAGTTTTGCAAGCAGAGGATTCAACAGCACAGGACTGAAAATAAGGAGCTAAAACTGGGACCCTTCCCCAATTTTTCAAGCTAGGCATTATTTCACATTTTGAGGTGACGTTGTGATGTGGTCAGCGGGTCCTTTCATAATGCCTTTGACCTCTGTACCCCTACACAAGCCTTTTAGATATGTTCTTTGACCTTGGAGTTGCATTGCTATCCATTACCTTGCTAATGTCACCAAGGTCAGAATAACTCTAGGTGTTGGTCTTGAGTACTATGCCACCATGGTGTGCTTTGAGATAAAGCAAAAGCTTTCAGCCAGCCTTGCTTGGTTAATAAATTCCGCCCTTATGCAAGGGACATCTTCCCAGACACTGTACATGCAAAACAATGACTGTAAAAGCAGGCACAGCTACTTCATGGAAATTTCTCAGACATGCCTGGGGCACAAAGCCAGCGTGTTTCTTCTTTATATCAGTGTTTTAGTGTGACACTTTCCCAATAATCCTGTTCTGCCTGCTTCAAAAAATATATTCCTCATTGGTGCCTTACCCTTTCCACAGTTGCCCAGAATGACTTCATAAGATGACTATGAGTATGTGCTCCGGATCAGTGAGGAAGAGCTGGTGCTTTCTGGTCTGATATGCATCATTGACTCTTTATGTAGCCTACCAGGCTGCCCATTACAGATAATCTTTGACCCCAGAAAGAAATTCCAGTCCAGGTAGAGCAAACCAGAACACTATGGCAGAAATCCATTTGTACAATCACACAATAGTTACAGGTTCTTGAGATGTTTGCACACCTTATTCTTGCTTTTCAATAAAGCATGTGCAATTATTTTGAAAAAAAATTTAAATAACTGCAAGCCCATGTTGGGGCGTGTGCTAAAAAGGATAAGCAGGTATGTGTCCAGGCATGGCTTAGAATTGTTCCAAACTTTTGCTTTTGGAATGGAAGTCCTAAAAACATAGTGTTCCTGGGACTGTTCAGGAGCAGACTTAAAGATGTGCTTATGCTTAATACACCTGTATCGGTTAAAGGAAGAGCTCAGTGACACAGAAGGTAGTGAGCAGCCTTTTACATTAGAAAGGGTTCCCTAACAATTTAACACTTCATTGTACTACATCCCTCTCTTTAGGCACAAAGATAGCACTGGAGCAGTTTATAGACCAGACTAACTGCTTGAGCTCAGTTCAGCATGGACGAGCCCAACACTAAAGTATCCTCAGTAAAGCAGGACCGTTTGGAGTCTTTATTCCTTGATTTAGTACTCACTGTGACAACCATTACAATTATTGCCCAAACATAGAGGAATAAACCCTCAAAGACTCTGCCATAAATGCTAAGTCAGCTCAGAGTTGGTCTACAGAAGTAAAGCATCCCTCGACATTGCTCACGACGAAAAGCTTTTACAGCTCAGATTCTAAAACTTATTTTCTAAGAAGGAACAAGAGGTCAGAGAGAGACAATGTCCAGTATTAATGAAAGTGGAGGTGGTATCTCTTACCTTTGGTGAGCCTGTCATTTTTTGTGTACCAATCTGATGTAATTCCAAGCATTTCAGATTTCAGAGGGAACCGCTTCCAACAAATAAGCAATCTCTGGGATTAATGAGGCGTAGATGACTTGCACTTGAAGCTCTTCTTAACTTGCATTGGTGGCAAAAGGTTGTGTGTGAACCCCTGAACGGTGGAGTTTCTCTACATTTAATGTACCAGTACAGGGACTGGAACAGGCACTATTCTTACTGCAGCCATGCTGAAGGTCCCATCGCAGAGGTGCAGCTTGCAGGGTGACACTTCTGGATTGCTAAATCTGGAAACAAATGGGGAAAGCCCTGTTAGCTGGCCCCTTTAAGAAAAGAAAGAAAAAATTTGCAAAAAACCCCTGATCAGAGCATGGTATTTGGTTTTATACTGGATCATGTAATCGTATTTTAGCAGGAAGGACAGATTTGCTAGGCAAGCTGTGATCAAGTCAGAGAGGTTCGCAACCAACCAACACCATAACCACTGTACCGCTCATATATTTCCTTATCCCAAGCAACATCAGATATAGCTCACATATGTTTATCACCCCAGTGCAAGCATTTTAAACCCACAAATTTTAATCAGTAATTTTCATTGCCTGCAACCTGTAATGGAGTTCAACTTCAGGCAGGAATAAATAGTAACCCCTGGGAGATGGATTTGCCGATGCAGGTAGCTCATTCAGCGTCTAAATGAAACATGACCTCCCCAAGGCTAAAGGTTGCTTGAAAATTATTTACCTACAGACTGATGATATCCATGGGCTTATTTCATTACTCTGGTGTTGTTCATTACAGTCCTCCCATCTCTGCCCTCCCCTACCAGACTCTGTAAGAAAAGTCTAGCTTTACATTTCCTCTATGGTTAACAGCTTTTTTCTTTTTATTTTTCTTCTTCTTCTCACTGAAAAGCCCCATAGAAGTGACTGAAAAACCCGTGTACTTTCAGCATTGCCAACAGAATTGAGGAAAAAAGTTAAGTTCCACTTCTTTTTTTGTATGAGAGGTGCGCCACTTGTCTAACTTGGCAGCTATGATAAAGCAATGTATTCTCATCCTGTCTTTGCACTGGTTTACATTTTTGTCATTAAAACATGTTGGAAGACCTTATGAGTCCAATGTAAGGTATGGTTCTGATATAATTCTGTCCTGGTTCTTGCCGAGGTGATAGAGTTTTTTTTCTTTCTGGTAGCTGATACAGTGCTGTATTTTGAATTTAGGATGAGAATAATGTTGGTAACACACCAATGTTTTCAGTTGTTGCCAGATAGCTGTAGTGCCTACACTAAGCCAAGGACTTTTCCAGTTCTCAGGCCCTGCCCCAGGTGCGGGAGAAGCTGGGAGAGCACAGCCAGGACGGCTGGCTGAGATCGGCCGAAGAGATGTTCCCTGCTATAGACCGTGTTGCTCCAGGTATAACTATGGAACTAAGCCAGGAGGTGGGATTGCTGCTCTGGTCAGACTAGGTATTGGGTTATTTTATCCTTTTTGCGTGTGGTGAGCAATTGCATTTTTGCATTACTTGTATTGTTATTATTAGTATTAGTTTCTTTTGTTATCCTACTTATCTGCCTTTATCTCGACTCACAAGATTTTTTTTCCGTTCCCCTCCCCATCCCCTTGCAGGGGGAGGGATGAGCGAGCAGCTGCATGGTGCTGAGCTGCCAGCTGGGGTAAAACCACAACAATTTGTTACAAGTATCTATTTTTAGCTGTTGGCACTGCCTGAACTTTTACTTGAGCATTATTATCTTGATTCTAAACAAGAACAAACTATAATTAGTATTATTAAATTTTACTAATAGTCAGGGACCAACTTAACTTGCCTGCTTTTCTTTAAGAATAATTGGGCATTTTCTTTAGTGAAAGGGGAGATTTTCAGAATTCTTATATCACAAGTTTGTTTATTAGTAGGAGTCATTGGGATAGTTGAATACTCCTGTTTAATGTGGTGTATTTAAACTTTGAGAGAAGTAGACTGAAAGGACTTCATGTTTCATATAAAACATTATCAAAGCTAAATAATATTTTATGAAACAAGGCCTAATAAAGTAGCTGATTAAAGACTTGCCTAATGCTTTGTCTGAAAACGGTTTCCCCTTTCACTTTTCTCAGGAAGATAGCACTTCTAGAATGAAGGAAATCTTTTGCTGTGAATTGCATGCAGGTCAAATATAAAAGTTCTAGAAACAAACTTTACTGATTCACAAACAAAGGATAGAACGGGTTCTTTATGAGAAATGCTGCAATTAGTAGTGACACGCTGTCGTAGTTTTGGGTGTCTGGGTTCTGGTGGAGAAGGGGGGATGCAGGCTCCAGAGAGCAAACACCAGCCAGCTCAAGGCCGGAGTCATCGTTGACCAAGGCCGAACCCATCAGCAATGGTCACAGCACCTCTGAGAATCACATTTAGGAGAAAAAAAAAACACAAGCAGCTGCTTTTTGCCACCAGAGAAGGGAGTGAGAAGATGTAAGGAGCTGTGCAGGGACCAAGGCCAGGGAAGAGGGGGAGGAGGTGCCCAGGTGCCGGAGAGAAAGATGCCCCAGCAGCCCATGGTGTCCAACTGCAGCTCATGGAAAAGGCTGAGACCCCACCTGCAGCCTGTGGAGAGGCCCCACGCTGGAACAGGTGGAGACATGCAGAAGACGCTGTGACCCGTGTTGGAGCAAGCCTCTGCCAGCACTTGCAGCCCATGGACAGAGACAGAGACACAGAAAAGAGTGAGGGAGAGATCCTCACCAGAGCAGGTTTGTTGGGTGGAGGGGCCTTGTGACTCTATTGGGGACCAGGCTGGAGAAGGCTGGGCCTAAGATACTTTCTATGATTTATGACTGCACCCCATAGAAGTGAGCCATGCTGGGGCAGCTGGGGAAGAGCTGAAGCCCTGTAGGAAAGGGTGTGGAGAAGTCAAACCACCACAGATGCTACCAGAAGAAAAATCTGTCAGGATTTTGGTGGGGCAGGGGGGTGGTGGGTATGTCTTCATTTAGATAACAGTGATCTGTTAATCCAGCTCTCAAGGAACTGGTCCAAATCTGGCTGCATTTGTTTGGAATAACTCTCTCTGTTCTCAAACACTAAGGGGATCACAGTAGATAGAAATCTTTCTTTTGAAATTAATCTTGCAACGCTGAGAATTAAGTAGTTTGTTGCACGGCACCGTTCTGTATATAAACACTCCCCTGTCTGTTAAGCACATATTTATAGGCTGGGAGGAACACTCATAACTGAACCGTGGTTACATGTGTGCAGTTACTCTGGTGGTTTCTGAAGGGTAAAGCAGTGCTTTCCAGTGTGACCTGGGCGTTTCTGACTTGCAAAAATCTGCTGTGTTATTCGCAGCAAACAGGACGGCGACAGGTGAGAATTGCTCTGAGTCTAACCCAGCGCAGTGCTCCACGCAGCCTTACCTTTAACTATGCACATACCCCCGCTGAGTTCAACACAGGCATGCAAACCCAAAGGGGTGCCACCAACTGCTCTGCTGTATCATGACTGGGGAGCACAAAACCTGCAGGATTACATCACACGGGGCTTATTTCCATTGCCCTTAATACTTCCGTTGATATTTACCACAGTATCACTTTTAAGGCCATTACAGGCAGAAAAGTATAACAATTTAGTCTAAGAGATTAAGCAATTTAAAATTTCAACAGACTGTATATTGCCTGTTGTACCACCAGGGAACACACAGAGAGAAAATGGGGTTTCACTTTTTTAGAACCAGAATCCCAGACAGGAAATTGCAACTGGATAGTGATCTTTCCAATTTGAACTTTTGTTTTGTTGGGTTTTTTTGGTTGGTTTTTTTGAAGTACCATAGTCAGAGATCTTGTACTTGGGAAAAGTTACAGTCAATGGGTTTGATAAGCACATCTATTACAGACTTGATAGGATTTTGGAACTGTAACAGAATTTATTTAGCTATCTATTAAAAATAATTTATATCTACTCTTTTTTCTTCTGGCACTCACAACTTTAAAACAGTGAAGAATGCCACAGTGGATAGAAACCTGTCCAGCCTGCTCTAGACTCTCCCAATACAGTAGTGATAGAAATGGTCAGTGACTCAAAAAAGAAAGGATTTCAGGCTTCCATTACATGAAATACATTGGGTTCAATGCAAGACCTTTGATGTGTCCAGACTCATGTATCACCTTCTCTGCAGCCAAAGCAAGTGCATTCCCCATAACCAGCCTGTCTCTGGATCCATTAGATTCAATAAATAGAAAATCAGTCCCCATGGCTACAGTCTAGGATGTACCTTAAGTGCTTTTCATGGCTCAACTTGGAAGGCAAAAAGCATAATTACAACTACCTCAGTGATGTGAAGTGTTTTCACATATGCAGCTATTTGAAGAGCCCTTTGTATTGGTGCAAACACTGCCTATCTTCTTCTGTGTCTCAGTGGGAGCCAGGATATACTATCACCATCAGCTGCAAGGTAACAGCCATCATCAGAGATTCTGCAATTAGTCTAGTAAACAGGAGAGATTTATTTGGTCTAAACTGTCCCTCAATGTTCCAGTACCTCTGCACTACCTTACACACTCCGAGACCCTCTACTGTGAACACACCACCTTTTCCTTCTTTTCTCTTCTGGGCTTTTGCAGGAGTGAAGAGGAGAAATTCATCAGTTGGGGTGTGTGGGAGAAGACTGAGCAAGATTTTAGGTGGGAATGAGTAGAGGTGCAATTAGAGAAGGCATAAATTGGACTCTTGACCCCTGCAGCTTTTGCAGAGACACCCAAAACCCCTGTGCAGCCCAAGCTACACTGTCTGTAGAATTTCCTTCTAGCTTGACTGAACGGTGTTATTAAGAAGGATGCATGACTCTACTTAAATTGGGCAGCCACAGATACAGGTTCCTGTGCTGACTGAGGTGGCCATCATGAGTCCTAAATGGAAAAAGCCTATGTTGGAGAAAAGGCTGTAAAGGTCTTCTGGTCTCTCAGCAAGGCAAGCCTGGAAAAGAAGGCCTTAGCAAAGAGAACATAATGTTTTCATCCACCAGTACCTTACACCTCCTGTTCTTCCCTTTGGCCTTCTTCCCACAGTTAAGGGTGGTCTAGAGATTTTGGCAAGACAGAAGTGAACCTGATAAGTGAGCACAACTTACCATGGGAACACTCAAACCTTTCTTCTGCTTATTTTCTGAAATG
>VZTU01009280.1:0-24155 GCA_013400835.1 Zapornia atra
CATCTCAATTCTTTACTTCAGGATCCTCCATCAGGGATGCATCCCTGATTGGTTATTTGCTTCATCGGGGATGAATTCTTGATTGGCCATTTCAATCTTCTAAAACATTTCAAGAGTATTTGGGGAAAACCCTGCCCAAGTGGTTGATGAGCTGTTTCACCACTGTGGTGCAAAAAGAAACCAAGAGAAGAGGCAAAGAATGTTCTCTCAAACACAATTTCCTCCAGGACAAAAAAGCAGCTTTCCCAGCCCATCGTACTCCAACATGTTATAAATGAAGTAATTTGAAACATAATGTAAAGTGCTACTCCATTGATGCTACTTTGCCTCTCAGAATATATTACAGAAAGTGTTCCTTATTGGATTAATTCTTGCCTCTCAATCAAAACCAGATGCAGCAGTTCATGTAGAGTGAATAACATCCGTATATAAACAAAACACATTAGGTTCACTCACCATCTCTGTAATTCCTTTGACATCAGAGCATCTTTAATTCAATCATTCCTAGAGTCATAATGTCCTTTTTCCTTCTATATTTTTTTTTAAAGTTGTCAGATGTATTAGTGGTCTAGCTACTCTTAAAATAATCATTATCACCCCTCTCCTAAATATTTTTGTACCAGAGCCTTTTTCTGATAGGCTCCAATCAGTTATGAATTCCATTAGCGGTGATTTTGTTTGTGAGCAGAAACTTAGAATATCATTATAGCAGACAGCTAGGACATTTACACTTTAAAGCAAGTTATATATTATAACAAAAGCAGCATAAATTGGAATTGATTTCATTAGAGAAATTTAACACCAGAAAAATAATGATGCTGATTTTTCTTCAGGGACACTATTGCATTACAGTGTTGCTTCACTAAATTAAAAATGTTATCAAGTTGGCAGTAAATTCTGGAATGCATTACTGTGCAAACTATAAAGTCTGTTTAATGGTTGAGAGCTCATATATATCAGTGAAAACATGTAAGACAAGTGCTTTTAAAAAAAAAAAAAACACAACCCTTTAATTCCAGGAAACTTTGAGAGCAGAAAGTATTATAAATGAAAGAAAAAATGCAAACATAAATACATTTTGTGAGTAGTTTAATGATCCAGTAGTATTACTGCTGCTGCATTTAGCTTTTTCTGTTACTGGAATTGTTTATTGATTGGAATATCAAAACAACTAGACCATTCATGTACTGGACTATAAATATTTGTAATTTTATCAAAGGATGTGTTTCACTCAAATGTTTAAAATATTATTTTTTATTTTTTTAAACCATGTAAAAAGCATAGTGGGGTACTGCCTACACATTCTGGAACTCATTAAATCCTCAGTGTTGGTGTGGAGAGAAAACAGTCATTGGTGTGTTAGGTTTTAGTTGAAGGTGAAAATCTATTTTACAGGTTCCTTCATTGGGTGGGCACTACAGGGCGATGAGATGCCTGTCAATGGCTATTCCAAGGATAATTTATTACATGAGTACTGAGGATATATAGTGGGGTGACCCCTCCTTATTAAATTCTTCCCCAGAAAGTGAAATATAGATGCTAATACACGCAAAAAATACAACTTTACATTTGTGGTAGAATCCACTTTATTTGAAGTGATCATATTCCTCTTTATTGACAAGCTTCAGAGACATGCCTAACTTCTAAGCACCCAGATGAAGATTAATAAATTCAATTTAGATACCTAAAGAAATGCATCTGAGGACAGTTCAGATGTGCTCAGAAGGTCAGTTTGGCTTCTGTTTGCCATCAGAGAATTGTATGAGTTCTGTCTTGTATCAGCCAGAGGCATATCATTAAAACTCTGCATCATCTCAGATGCTAACTTATGTCTAGTCACCTGAGTTGCCTCTTACAGATAGATGTGACACGAGGCAATCTTGCATTCCACCACCATATTCTTTTTTTCTATCCAGTATTACATACTCATAAGGTTACCTAGCACATTCTATTATAAAATTCTGTTTTAAAATACTTACAGTTATATTTATCTTTAGCCACTGGAGCTGAAAATTTCTGTCTCAGACTTTTTGTGAATAAATCTGCAAACAGGGCACAATCACTTTGTAGACCAAAATAAGAGCGCCATCACTTTGTTGGTATTTTATAACTATCCTTTGAGAAACTATATGCCTCTGTCATGATACCCACTCCTGTAGCCCACACCTCTACCAAATCCTAGCCATGGAAACCTGAAACTGTTCTCTACTTGCTTTTGCCTCAATAAGTGAATTAACTGACATAAATTTTCTTAAAATTTTCTCAATTCATATAGCAACATAAAAATCTTTTAAAAAATATTTATTGGAAATTGAAGAATACACTTAAAATTTACAAGAATATACTCTCTGGAAGTGGACAGGCATAATAGGCCCTGTCAGTATTTTTTTCCTTTAAAAACCTGGCTTAAAATGATGATATGTTATACATATTTCATCAGAGAGTAAACTAAAGTAGAAGATATTACCTCAGTACTGTAATGTTAGGGTATTTGGAGTTGTTACGACTTTTTCTTACTCCAATACTGCTCTTTTTTTTTTTTCAATTGTTAAGTTCAGGATATGCAACTTTCGAAGTTGGCTTTTCTTTATCCTTACGTCACCTGAATAATATGGTTATATAAAAACAGACCAGACAGAGCAAGGAAAACCAAGTGATCATTTTCTTCTATGGGAGATTCATTCCCTCGGAGTAGAAGATGGTAAAATAAAATTGTTGGCAGAAATGAAAGTAGAAAACTCTTTCAAAGGTTTTGCTAATATCAAGGAGGCTGATCCTAAAATTTGCTGCCATGAAGCACTTTGAGGAGTAAGCATGCACTTATCTTTAAGCTGTGAATAGTCCCAGAGGAGCCTTGTTGTTCTTTGATTGTTTGGGCTTTTTTTTCTAGATTAAAGTAACAATTACGAGCATTTTACAGCCCTGAGCTCTGAATTAGTGTTTCTATTGGGGGGGGGGGGGGTAATAAACAGATACTCCAGTCAGGGGAATTAGAATAAATCTCTAAACATAATTTAGTTCATGTTTCATTTCCCAGTGCTGCTATAAGCAATAAAGAAAGAAATGGAAAAAAGAAAAATAATAGGATGGGGGGAAGGAAAAAGAAAGAAAATTAAAAAATTGGAGTCGAACAAGGCCTGGAGTGCATCACATGAAACAGAAGAGTTCCTGGTCAGCAAGTCACTGCTCCATCTAAATTTTCCTACGTGTCCTGTGTAGCCTCCTTTCAGATCACTCAGTAAATTAGATAAGGGAAACCAGCATCTTTTTGTAACCTATGCCGCCTTGTGAGGGCAAAGGTTCACGAACACGTAGGAGCTGTTTTGTGACATTCAATTTCTTGTTCCCTTATGTTCACACAAACTTGCAAAATTTATACAAACTTGCAAAATTCAATTACAATGTCAAGTAAACAACAAACTGCTTTTCCTCCGTGTGAGTATATAAAAATGGAAAGGGGAAATTGCCCTGGGAAACAGTCTCTTCTCTAACCATTCATCACTATGTTAAGCTTGTCTTCATGCAATGAAAGAAATCCCTTAAAGAGTTGAACTGGGATGCTAATGACAATGGTGTAGGATTTATAGCCAGGTATTGACAGGAAGCACTAAAAATATCTAAAGCTGCAGATGATTTATGAGGCATCATCCCCCAGCAACTGCAAATGCAATTT
The DNA here is from genome assembly GCA_013400835.1 of Zapornia atra. Lineage (NCBI taxonomy): Eukaryota > Metazoa > Chordata > Aves > Gruiformes > Rallidae > Zapornia > Zapornia atra. The sequence continues at coordinate 3,674 of VZTU01009280.1, forward strand.
ATATAGACTTGTAAGAATTATGGTATATACGAGTACTTTTAAAGAGGGATTTTAAATGGTAGTGTGTTAGCTGCATTTCCTTAATGAACAACAAGCATAGGATAGAAAAAAAAGTAATGGAAATTTGCTAGAAACTGCGTAACAGAAAGAGGGGAAAACGTTTGTTAGAGAAAAGCACAAGAGTTAAGAACATCACTTAGCCTGCTTATGGTCAGGTGTGAGTGATGACTGCTGGAAGCAGTCCTGGGCTATCTTGGGTTACCTGATGCCTGAAGGCACAAGGACAGATACATCTTTAGGCATGTGCCATCCCTTGTCACCTGTCCCTGACCTCTGTGTTAAGTGAACTCATGTTTCGGTGAGGATAGTGCACCCTCTCCTAGGAGCTCCTCACCTGTACTCAGGGAAAAGCTCTACAGGCACAGCAAAGTTTGTGTCACCTCTGTCTGGAGCTTAGTGGTTAAGATTAAACTGCCTAGTCAAAGGTAAAAAGGAGACTGCCATTTCTGTGGATGATTTATTCCAGCCAAACAGCTGCTGCATTTAAAATGAGATTAATTGCTCCCTGTAGTTGTCACTTTCTTCTTGGGTTATAGAGGAGTCTGGGTGACTAGTTACTCTAAGATTTATATTTTAGAGGACTGCAGTCAAGTAATAAAGAACCAACTCTCAATGAACACCTCCTTTTATAGAAAAAAGCCCTGAAATACAATGATATTTCCTGTTTTCAAATATGTTATAAAATTATTGTGTAAAATAATGGAAGAAGGATATATTTTACACAGGCCTATTATAGAAAATTTGTCTTTTTTGAACAAATTGATCAAATCTATTTCTGTCAAAATTTTGTTAATGTAAGCAGACTTCTGTCAGGAATGAACTTACACTAAACACACTCAGAAAGAACCCCAACCCAATAGAACAGACAGTCTAGCAAAACAGACATCCCACAGGTTGAATTTGCATTCAGTTTTCATGTGCTGAAAACTGTTAAGGATCGCATACTTTAAAGGCAGTGTTAAAGTTTCAAATTAGTAAAATAATTTAGGTGTTCCTCTTTGTAAATAAAGCACATGCACTGGGATAAGTATTGGGAAAGAAAGGAAGATGATACTGCAACTGAATATGGACATGTAGAAGAAGGAGGTATGGAAGATACAGAAAGAAGCTTGTGATGGCACAGTGTGTGCAGTATCTGAGGAAGAACCACTTTGAGCTATGCCACCTCACCTACTCTACAGTACACTTGATCTTAGCCAAAAGGCCAAGAACTGACATGCACATGCAAGTGCAAGTCTCCTTTGTGTCACAAGGAAAATCTTCAGCCAGGTGTCAGGGTCTCTGAGAAAACCTTAAGCATTTTATCTGCAATTTATGTGGTTAGTCAGGGCATCTTAACTAAATCTAACAAGAAATTGGAATGTCAAAATTTAGATCCATGAACTGTGTGCAATGTATTAACTCTAAAGCTGCTTTCTTCCTCTCAACTTGAGCAAGGTATTTAAGTTGGAATACATGTTTGAATATGTTTCAAAACTATTTACTTTCCTTTATTCAAGGCCATAATTATTTTTTTCTTTTCTTACTCCCCAGGATATGGGTCTGAGTTTACCACCCTATTTTTCCTTACAAGATTTTTCTTTGAAGACAGTGTGCTCTGAGCTAAAACTAATTTAAAGGAAATGCAAGTATTTCTCAGGTCCTTAAGGGGTTTCATTTTGTCTAAGATTAGCTCCCATAAAGTTTAGTTGACATCATTCATGTATTGTCCATGAAAAGTTGTTGAATAAAGATATCTCTAGAGGCAAAGGTGTTCCATCGTAGACTAGGCACCTACAGGAAATAGGACTGATGACTTCTAGAGATATTTCTTTCCCTCTGCTGAGGAAAATGTTATGACATTTCTCTAATGTGTTCAGATAACTTATTGACAATTTCAAGATTCAGAAATTCTACGTTCAACAGTTCCTCCAGTTTTCAAGTTCTACATAAGGGCAGATAAACAATAGGCTTTGACTTTCTCACATATTTTAAACATAATTTATTACAGAAATTATGCACAAAAATAATTTTGAGCTCAAAAAATCAAAATATGGCTTCAAAAATGTCAAAACTGTAAGCTCCTTTCTGTTTGCAAATCCTCTCTTCCTTATGTCTCCAGCGTTTTCTGGCATTAAGAACATTTTTTCAGGAGAAAAAAGAACTTCACTGGCACACTCCACCATTTTTTAACCTGTCTCTTATGCCTGTACGTGACCTTTTATACATGGACTATTTTAAAGTCATTCTAGTTCCTCAGGTTTTCTGTTGTGTGCATTCAAAACAGCTAAACAAATAAATACAAATATGGATCTTTTTATGTCTTATGTGAAAACCATGTAGTTTATACATAAAGCTGACCTCTGAATATAAATGGTCTCAGTACTATTTCCATTTCTTTGGATCTGTGTGTGTGCTTGTTTAAGTTTAAATTAGACAAAACAGAGACCCTTTGTTAGAGGAACATTCTGGTTTATAATTGCTACAGAATTTTATAGAACAAACTACAATGGATAGGTCGGAGAGAGCCTCCTGGCTCTTTTTCAATTTAGCTTGAAGTAAGACTAATCTAATAGATAAGAGTTTACGTCCTCTCTTTGACTGGTAGTGACTGTTCTTCTAAAGATGGGAAATAAGGTTAAGAGTAGTGAGGTCTGTTCTTACGATATTATAGACTTTATTGGTATTATCAGGTCCTTATCTTGTAGGACTACATGTAATAATTTGGAACATCTGCATTTCATATTTCTTTCCAAAACTTTTTTTTAAAAATTTTTTCTTATCTTTCCTTTTCTTTTCTTTGTTTCTTTCCTTGTCTATGGCACTTGATTTTTCCATGGAAATCTGATCGCTACCACAGAGAGAAAACAGAGCTCCTGCTTCTGCTTCACTGCAGGCATCTGTGAAAAGCATTAAACGGACTTTGCAAACACTATATGTCACTTTCTGTGCTGTGGGAATGCAAGTAATTTTGGAGTTTGGGGTACATGGCCTTAGTTTTTTTAAAACATATTCATCTGTGGAATGGAATATCATTCTAGTATATAGGAAACACAGGAATGGCAATAAGAAACACCCTTCCATGTTATAAGTAAGTCCATTTAAAGGGAGTTACAGCAGACAGAAAGGCTTTCAAATGCCTTGTCTCAGTTTCCTTATCTCCCAGTGTTCCTGAAGAATATGTACATGACAAACAAATAGATCATATCCTTGTTTTGAGGATCAATCAGAGGAATATTTCCTGTAACATATCCTGCAGGACCTAGTTTAGCATCCAGTTCAACTAAGAAGGAGATGAAAACAGCTTCTACTCAGAGACCTTGTTAACAGGCACCAGAACCCTACACCAAGGACAGCTAAAAGTCTGTCAAACTAAAAACTTCATAGATTTGTGGATTTCTCTCAGGCAGGTGATCAAGATTCTTTCCTTGACAAGACATTTTTAGTCAAGGTGTATATTTCAAAATAGTGGAAAACTCTTGTCTGGTCTTTCATGAATTGCACACTTGCTTTGTAACAGGCAGGCTGTGCATGTCAAAAGAAGCGCCATACTTCTGGTAGGTTGGTATTTTCTTCTTTTATTGAAAAGTGATAGGTAGGCGCTGCAAAGTACTTATGCTCTAGAAGTAGAGAATTTTAAATTTTGTTTTATTTTAAGACTTTTCCAAACCTCTGATTAGGCCACTAAGAAGCATAGACAGCCACGGAGTAACTATACTCCATTGCTCATAGGTCTCCATTAAACATTATCCATATCTACAGGGAACTGAAACAGATTTTCTTTAAGGCTGGAAAAGCCCTTCTGAGTATAATTAACCTCATCAAATTGAATTTTTATCTATTTACTTCAGCAGGATCTGCCCTGTGTGTATTTACTGGCTTGTGTTCCTTTATGCTACATTGTTTTGCTTTAAAATAATATTGTTCACTTCAACTTTGTTACAAATTACAGCCCTTCAGGGGGATTAGTCAGGAGTCTTATGCAATAAACCTATAAAGAAGTGGAGGGAGTATCAGCCAATGATTAATCACATATAGCTCTCAAAAAGAGTTTTCTTCTCCTTTTATCCACATCTCACATGCAGTCTATAGCCTCCCGAGACAAAGCTGAGTTTATCTGCAGACTGGCAATAACAGCATACACTGTGGAGGTGAAGAGAAGATAAGCCAAGATTCTTTATTAAACTGCTGCCGGCAAAACGAATGCCCTGAAGGACTTGAATTGGCAGTTAACTCTAAGCTGTTGTCTTCAGAAGTACAAAAATAGCCCTTAAGTTTTCTACCAAAGAAAAAAAAGCAAAACCACCACATTTGGAAAACAGAGCATTCTTTCAAAACTGGCAACAGATAAGTATTTTATGTTGCTGTAGTGTTCTTTTCATGCTGACTGCAAGTCTGTGTCTAAACCATTTACTCAGCAAATTTCAGAGCAGCTCTGCGGTTGTATTCAGGATCCTCATAGCTTTGGGTTTGGGATTCAAAATGATCCTATATTCCAGTTTGATACATTCTCTTGAATCTAATGTGGATAATTCTGAACTACCTTAAATTCTCCAAGAGATGTTCTAGGGAACAAAGTGACTTATTTTAAATTCTCACAACCTCAGACCACATCCCAGTGTTGACAAGCTCCCCTTCACCCCATACCAGACCTGCCACTTAAACACCCTATCTGCAGTATTTAAGGACTTTATTGATTTCTTTTCAGGCACCATGATGGATCAGAATGAAAGAAACCCCAAATACCAACCCCACAGCTAAAGCAGATATATGATCACTCTTCATGATGTTGTAGGTAGCATCCACACTGATCTCTGTAACAGTGAATGATTTTAGGAAATTGGTGTGTAGAAGTCTGGACTAATCAGGTTCCACTGCTTGGGAACTACTTGATGGTACTCACAAAGTTACCAAGCTGATGCTGCAGAGATAAGGTCAGGCTGCCACACAGGATCAGGAATGTACCTCTGGACCAGCAATTCACAGATAAATACACCCCATTTCAAAGACCATACACTCCAAACAACACCACACAATTACTGACTGCCCTTTACAGTCAGTGGGAGATACTGGGTTTATAATTCTTAGCCATCATCGTAAACAACTGAAGGTTTCAAAGACTAGTGAATGTTTAGCTGAGTTCACTTGAAATCTCATGAAGAAATCACATGAAGATGTCAGAATACCAACATGAGTATCTAACCACTGCACAGATAGGAGACACAGAGTTGGCCAGCCTGCTATTGTAGAGGTTCTACAGAGCCCTCAACATGGACTAGTGCCTGTCACACTTCTTTCTTATTATAAGATTGCCACAAGGCCAATTAATAATTTTAGTAGTTAATAATGGATCAGGATAAAAAGGAGGGCCGGGACAGGTGACACAATAGTGAGGGTCTGCTACAGGACACCCAACCAGGAAGACCAAGCAGATGAAGCCCTCTATAGACAAATAGAGCAGTCTCATGTTCAGAAGTCCTGGTCCTCATGGGAAACTTCAACCACCACAAGACCTGTTGGAGGGACAGCACAGCAGGGCATTAGCAATCCATGAGGTTCCTAGAATGCACTCGTGATAACTTCCTTATCCAAGTGATAAAGGACCCAATGGGGAGAGGTATCATGCTAGACCTTGCTCCCACTAACAAGGAGAGAGGGTAATGTGAAGCTCAAGGGCAGTGTTTGTTGCAGTGTGCCTGAAATGATGGAGTTCAAGATCGTATTTAGAAGAGCATGTAGTGATAGGACAAGGGTTAATGGTTTTAAGCTGAAGAAGGGTATATTTAGATTAGAGATAAGGAAGAAATTCTTACTGTGAGGGTGGTGTGACACTGGAACAGGTTGCCCAGAGAATTCGTAGGTGCTCCATCCCTGGAAGCATTCAAAGCCAGGTTGGATGGGGATTTGGGCAACCTGGCCTAGTGGACAGTGTCCCTGCTCATAGCAGGGGTTTGGAACTTTGAAGTCCTTTCCAATCCAAACCATTCAGTGATAATAAAGACAGGACTGAACTAGGCTGTTGTTATGTAGTATCTCATAGGTCACAGAATTAATATTTCTCATATGAGAGTAATACATGAAAAACACACAATTCTTTGCAAAAGAATGTGGGAACACTTGTGTTGCCAAGGCTGTGACAACTTTTAGGTAATATGGGTATTATGTGGTCACTACGAAGCAGATTCAGGACCTGAAATGTGGATGTACATGGGGGATTATGCTGTGTAACAGCATTATAAAGTACACAGAGTACCTACTCTTATTTGTGCCTGAAGCAGGACTAGATCTCCTGGGCAATATACTGTGTTCTATCACTACCTTGATTAAACAATCTGAATTTGTTCTAAAGCTTTCTGAGGTTACAATTATTTCAATGACCTTGTGGAAGAAAAGAGATTGCATGACTACTGAAACTACGGTAATACCTAGGCAACTTGTACTAGCACTATTTTCTTTATTTTCTTCTGCTCTGTACATGACAGTATCTGTCTATGTTGGTTGTTCTCTATGCCATAGAAATGAAGTCTTCCACAGCAAGTTATTAGCAACCTTTATCCCCTTCAAAGATAGCAGTCTGAGAGTGGTTGCAAAATGGCATTTTCTGCCTAGTGTCTACTTCAGCTCTCTGTGCCTGGCAGGATACTATGTTGGCAAGTGTGATTGAGTCACACATGCTCTGAAAGAGGCAATTGTCCAGCTTCCAAGCACACTCATGAAGTTTGGGGCTTTGAGTCAAAGAGGAAACTTAGCTCTAGTTGAGGGTACCCCTGCCAATGGCAGGGGAGTTGGAACTAGTTGATCTTTAAGGTCCCGTCCAACCCATGCCATTCAATTATTTATGATTAATGTAATGCCATTCTTTTTGCTTTTCTTATGTCCTTGTAGTGAAACTGAACAAGCTAATTAAAAATTTTCAGTAGTCATTGTTACGCATTCATACAATAGGAACGTTCCATTCATTTCTAACACAGGCATGTGCAGAGATTACTTGCTTATTTTACAAGCATTGTGTAGCATACAATCCCTTTGTTCCTTAAGTTAAGACCTCAGCTACAGACATTTTGCTTTGGACTGAAAATTGGCATGCACTGCTTCCCTCAGAAGCATAATTCTTTTGGCAAATTGCCCTTTCATACTTCAACAAGTCTTCCTTCTTGAACAAGGCAATTTTACTCTCTACCTTTTCTCCTTGTTAAAAAGCCTTTTAAAAATACTCGAACATATACTTAGCATTTAATAGAAAGTAAAGCAAGGCCTCTACTTTATTCTTACTTAATGTATGGTCAAGAGAAAATTATTTTCCTCCTTTTAAAAAAATTTCTATCTCTGTAATTCTTTTCCTTTCCACCTCTAATTGAAATATATTTAGTCAAAACCCCCTGCATTTAAATGGTACACATTCATGTTTTAGTCTCTCTGTGTATCTTAATAAAAAAATTAAATATTAATGAAACATTAACCTTTAATATGTATGTCATTTTTGGGCTATATGTCAGACTGTCTTTAATTATAGTGGGCCACAGACAGGAGTCCGATAAATCTATGGTTATTAAATAAATTTAGGATTGTTAGGGATTCTGTATTGCACAAGGTAGACAAATGGCATTTGTGAGAGCTCTTTGATCTTTCTTGGGCCAAAGAAGACTTCATTAGAGTGTTTCTGTAACACATAAAAAATGATACTGGTCCTTTCCAGTGGGAAACATTAGTATTTTGGTTAAAATGACTGACTAACATGAGCATCCAAACAGCTACCAAGTTTTAGAAACAACATATGATCCCTTCAATTTTCCGTGAAATAGTTGAAAGTAATTCTAGGAGAAGATCAGGAGTCTTTGCATGTGGTAAGGCATCTATCTTCTCATGACCCATGATGCAAATGAGTAGCTGTAGTCCTCACCCTGCTGCTTCTGTAGGTGAGTGCTGTGTGCAGGTTGCAGTCTACAACCCCAGAGGTGGGAACAATTTGAAACACCTTTTTACTAACATCCAGTTTAGATTCATTCTAGGGAAAGTTTAAGTCAGCACCTTGAAACTGTTCATGCACAGTACAGGCCACCTGCATAAAATGAGAAATATTTAGTAGTTTTTAACTGCTTATGCCCCTTTTGGGGTCCATGTTTCTATTTCTAAAATCAGTTTCTGTTATCCTCAGCAATAACAGATCTTTCTCTCCTCACCAAGATGTTGAGAGGATAAATAAAATCAGGATTCTGGGGCACACAGAAATAATGGCGATGTGGTCCATGAAATGACCTGGATCAGAGAAAAAATATTTCCCTTATTTCCCTTAACACAGCAGCCAATCCCTTAGCAGCCCTTATAACACTTATGACAATAAGATACTACAGAAGCATCTATTACCTGGATGATGCAACAGGGTTTTTTTCTCTTTATCAATAAATACTTTGACGTTGAGACTCCAAAGTGAGTTATAATTACAGAAAATTGTTTTAAAGGATGAAAGGATAAATTAATGTAACCTGGAGTTATAGAAAAGTTAGATGTGTAAATCTGAGCTAGTTAGCCTATGTTTCCTTTATAACTATTGGAAAGTATATAAAGAACTCTCAGAGGGAAAGCCATCCAGTCTATATTAAAGATCTTTTAGTGTGCAATGGACCGTTCGCTGAGGGAACCTGATTCCTAGCATGGACTCATATATCTAAGTTTTAAGCTTTATATGAGTCTTATATGAGTATTTTTTCCCCCATCATTTCATTTCCCAAGTGTATTTACACAACAGAATGGACAAATTGCCCTCTTAGCCTGTGAACGCTGCTTGACTTGTCAAAAGATTCTACTTTCATTTTACACAAGGCTAGCTGATAAAATTTGACATTTTTGCATTGGGTGTGAAATTATTCATATAACTCTAGATTTTGCTGCTTCTCAATGCCATTTTAAATCTAATCACCTTTACATATTTATTAGCTTTCTCAGCTGGTTACAGGAGTAAAGGAATAGAAATCATTGGAGAACTAAGGACTCATTTCACCAAATGCATATATGAAATTCAGCCTATTATCACTCCCTCAATGTCAGAAGAGCAAATCACCATTTAAAGTAAGGAAACATGGGAGGACAATACAGACCAGCATGCTCAGGGACATATATATATATATGTCTTTATGTATCACGTATACCCTTTCTCATGTGACTGTCTCTAAGCAGATGAGATACCTGTTATACTAAGCTGGAAGCCAGGATAAGATTTAAAAGTAAAAGAAGACTTAAACCAAAATAATTTTTTAAAAAATAAATAATCACAACAGCTGTAATCACAAGCAAAATCTTAAGTTCAGTATTACTTAACTGAAGCATTATACTCCAGTGCTAGACTGTTCAAATAATGAAAGTGGTCAATCTACATTGAACATTACTTAATTATAGTTGCTGAAAAGTAGTGTTACAAACGTCTAGAAGATTTTGCAGGTTAATTGTGTAGAAAATTAATAAACTGTATAATGCTTTTTTATCTTACTTTCTTCTTTATATTTCAAGCTACAATCTATCAGCATTCAGACAGCTGACAAAATAGGATTTAGGCAGCTGTTGCACTGAGAAAATTCTATGAATGCCTGAAACAGCCACAAGTCTGTCACTAAGGTATACAGTGTGCTTCAGGTCATGAAGGACCAAAAAAGAGCAAAGAAGTTATAGCAGAAATCAGGCTTTCTTAAACACCTCTCCTTTCTTCCTCTATGAGAACAGGAAGTAGAAAAATAAAATATCTCTAACTCATAAAAAATAATCCCATGTAAGCAAGATATCCAAAATGGAGATTAGCTTAGCCAAGTTCTATCTTCTCTACCTATTATTATTGTTGTTGCTACCTCAGGGAGGAGTGAGGAGGTGGGGTGTGAATATTAAAAATGGAGTAAATATGAAGCAAAAACGACTAGGTGTGGAAAAAGTCTAAGTTTAAATAGGTAAGAGAACTGCCACAGCTGACAGATAAATTTCATGCATTAACTTGATAAACTTCTTTACTGTGAGGGTGATGGAGCACTGGAACTGGCTGCCCAGAGAGGTTGTGGAGTCTCCTTCTCTGGAGACATTCAAGACCTGTCAATGCAATCTTGTACAATGGTCTCCGGGTAATTGTGCTCTAGCAGGGGGGTTGGACTAGATGATCTCCAGATGTCCCTTCCAAACCCTATGAATCAGTGAATCTGTGAAAGTGAGATACGCGCAGATCAGTAAGACAAAATACACCTAGATCTCCCTATCTTGCTTGCTTAATTGCTTTGGATCTCTTGGCTTTCTGGTTCTTGAGCATAAATAGATTTACTTTCCAGTAGTTACTGACATGACTGCTGATTCCTGACAAGTCTCTGCAACAGTGGAATATCAGCTTGCTTTAACCATGACTGTTTCCAGTTGGACAAGCTAAATGAAAAATAATCAAATCAAAAGTGCCTGTCAGCAGAAGAACCAGAAGGAATTGAATATCCTTTAGCTCAGCAGCGTGCTCAGAAAATTACTCCAACACTTACAAATACATATTATTAAAATACAAACGAGATGTAAATTATCAGTGTCAAGAAAATGGCATCCAACCAAATAAACTCTACCCATGATATTTATTTGCCTTTTTAAAATGTTTAACTGCAATATGCCCTTATTTAATATTTTAGTGTTATTTTCATTAGAATGTTATTGAAATGATTGGGAGCTTTCATATAGTATATAAAATGTTTATGAAGGCTGTGACACAGGATTTCAACCCAAAATAGCCTTTAGGAATGTGATTAGATCCCAGTGGAACTTCAATGAGTGTATAAAGTTAGCTTTTCCTGAAACAAGATTAAAATAAGCCATTATTTTCTGTTTGAGAAAGCTTCTATTAACAGGCAGTAATAACTTTGAGAGATAAAAAGGAGCTGTCAATCTTAAATAACGTTGGTCTGAAAGGAGGTTAACCTTGCTGAATCCTAGATTGGCAGAGATCTTGCACAGATTTCCAGAGTTGAATACCCATGCAGATAAATGGAAACAATAATTTTAAAATGTCTTAGAATTAGTCCCAAATTTTCTAATGTTTTAATACAAAATCCTTACTTTTATTTTGGTTTTGTTTTGTTTTCTTTCTGGAGAGAAATTACACACATTTATGTACTGAAACCACCCAGTAAAATATAAGCCTATGCAAAATAGATAATTTCATAAAAGAATGACTGAATTGTGCTTTTGTCCCAATTAAAACCTATGTCACCTATGTAAGAAAGACAAATTTCAAATGCTATCCAGGTTGTGCAGTGAAGTCTGCAGGCGTTGTGGTTTGTTCAGCCAGGTCTTTCATTCTCAAGGCTTTCCACTGGTGCAGTTCCATGGAGGAACATGAGACCCTGGTAGCTACCAATGATTTAATCTCACTGTCTTTTTCAAGTCAAGTGTCAGAGGAGTTCAACTCTCACCTGGACCCATCAATTTCAAATGATCTTCCTATCCTGGGACAGATTCACAGGCAAAGCAAAGACCAGTGTTCCAAAGCCTCCTTGACGGCTTGCACAGTGTGTGCTTGGTGACACATGGGAAGATACATGGACTAGGTGAACCATAGGCAACACAGGTAGTTTAACCATTTTGGGGGGAAAAAAAAGCAAAATAAGTGAATGGTTCAGAATGAAAAAAAATTACATCAAGTAAGGAAATCAAACCATTTCAGTGTTGGGTATTTTTTGTTTGAGTTTTTTTAAAGGTATCTGGATTGGCAAATTGTGAAGTTGGGATTGGGTACAGACATTAGAAGCGAAACAACACATCTAACAGGACTGCCAGGATTGTTAATGCCAAGACTTTTACTCCAAACAGCTCTGCAGCATCTGGCAACCAGCAATTCCATTTCTGAAATGGGAGGGAGAGAAAAACAAATATAAAAGGACTGAGCCATTCAGTAATTACCAGCTGAGTTTCAATTTATGGAACAGCTGAAAGAAGTGAGAGAAGGTGACACCAAATCAGAGGCCAAACCTCAGTGCTTCCAATCTGATCACCTCTGATTTGCTGATTTGGGACCAAAGTTCCCTTGCCTTTACTCAGAACAAGATCAGACCCATTCATTTCAGTGGTATCTGGGATTTCTTTTTTGGAACACCAGTTCCTAGTGCTGGTGACAAGAACTATAGGTAATGATGAAAGCAGTTTGGCTACAATTTCAAAAACAATTATACAATTTCCAAGGAGAATGGAATGCTACAGATCTGAATCATCTAAATTAATAGGCACTTTGGAATGAAGTTGAAAAAAAGGTTAGCCAAGACCTTTGCTGTTAGAAAACATGGAGTTTATGGTTGTACATAGCCAGCTGTGTATGTCTTTAAGCCTTTATGAGGTAGTCTGAAGCCAAGGGTTGATTTGCTGCAAATTTAAATACTAAGAAAGCAGATGTAGGATGAATATTTTGCAGAATTCCTGCTTACACTAGACAAAATAAATAAATTTGAAAAAAAAACCATCAAAAGCCCCTAAACACAACAAGGAGAAATCTGCTTTAGCTTGCTAAATAAGTAACAGAACATTTATTGCTGGAATGACGGGGGGTGGGAACGAGGGGGAAGAAATGAGAGCTGATAAGGAATATTTATTGTATGCAAAATTGACTGCAGGATAGAAACTGCTAACATGTATGACTATAACATATTACATATAAAATACTATGTTTCACATCTACTAAATCAATGTTTCGCTGCAGCTGGTAAATCTAATACCTAACTCCAGTGTTTAGATATTTTATCACTTTGATGTGTTAAAAAACCCCGTTCCTCTTTATCTTGTTTAAGGGAGGTCTATTTGGAGGGCTTTGCCAAAGCTAAATCCTGGGTCAGACCTACATTTGTGGTTGCTGCTGAATTAGTCTTTTTAACTCCCTTCTCAATGCACCCCTTCGCCCCCCCCCCACCTCCCCTTAGCTCCCCTCCTTAGCTCAGTCTGGTGCCCTTTACTTTAAATTGGAATCTGGCAACTTTCCAAAGACTTACAGAAAGTTCAATTTGACAACACTCTGAGCATTTGGCTGCTTATCTAAATGATGTTCTCGGCTTCTTCCAAATAGGAGGACTCTTAGAAGGAAGAGATTCAAGAGCTGAACATGTTTAGACTAGTGAAAGGCAGTTAACAGGGTATTAAATCACAGTTTACAAGTACTTATGAGGAATATAAGGCACTAGGCAGTGCATTTTTGTCTTTCAAACTACATGGAAAACTTCTTTTGTCAATTTACCTTCAGTCCGATGAAATACGGAATTAAAGTCCACCCAAGCAGTCAGAGAGGGTAGGCCAGGGAAAGCAGTGATACTAACTACTACAATTTTTAATGGTTTTCAGATGTACATGAAACAAAACCTGTACGTAGATATTTGGATAAGTAAATGAGATGGCAGGAAATAGGGAAACCAGAATACACCTTTTGCCAGGAGATTTTTAGTGTTTAGCACACCTAATTGAAATAGAGAGAATTTATAGAATAGCCAATTGAAATAGAATGAAAATAGCTGACTGCAAAAAAGGCTTACTTTCAGTTCCAGATCATCGACACCATTCTGAGAAGTAGAATTTGGTAGTGGAATTTTGGTATTTAATGGATTTGAAAAGCATCTGTCTTGTGTCCCTTTGTCAATTAAAGGCTGTTTTCACGCACCTTAAATAGGCAAACAAACGAACCATGAATAATTGCACAGAGGGCAGTTATTCACAGACACCACCACCTAAATAACCTTTATAAGTGGTGGAAGAGCTGAAAGTTAGACAAACAGCCATTCAGGTATGCTTGTGGTCCTAAGCTGGCACATAAAATTCTTGTTCGAACACAGACATAGTGTTCAGAGTGGTACGGCCCTCAAGCCTTCCCACCTTCTCTCATCTGTTGTAATCAGTGCTGCAGGATGGATTTATAGCATTGTGTTTAATAGCTGCCAAGGGAACTTTCTTCCAAAAACATATCTGATTTTGAACCCATTTATGCATCTGACCTTCTGAAAATCCTGCGGCATTGAACTCCAGAGGTAATCATGTCCTGGATAAAGAAGTGTCTCATTTTTGTTAGTTTCAGGGCAGCTTACTTGTTTTTTCTGTTTCTCGGAGTGAATAAGACAAGAACTTTCTCCTGACCTTTCCTCATTCTCTTTCTCCATGCAGGTCATAATTTTGCATGCCTCTATCATAGCCTTCCTCACTTTTCTCATCTGAACAGTTGGTTCTTTATAGAGAAGGCTCTTTATTACTTTGCTCTTACCTGTCTGTTTTTCATCCTGTCACCTTTTTCAGATGGCAAAAAGTATTTCTATGTGGGCACAAAGGTGCAGACACAAAAATACATGCAGAGTATTTGTTTTTACTTGGCCTTAATTTTTTTTATGTTTTATTCTCTACCCTTTTTAACACTGCTGTTCTATTTGCCTTTATGACAGCTCTTTATTTCTGAGTGGATTTTCTGAAGAGCCCATGAATACTGAGTGACTTAGATCCCTTTACAGAGTGGCAAAAGCTAATTTAGAGGTTGCCTCTATTTGCGTACAGTGAGAATTTCTCTCCCATGTGCATTGCTTTGAATTTAACAAGAATTTTCTTCCATCTGTGATTGTATCCCCTTGTCACTCAGAATCATGAAAACCTGCAAGTTTGGAATGTCCTGAATCTCTATCATCAGCAAATTTTCTCACTTTTGTTACTTGCTCCCTTTTGTGGATTACTTATTAATATTTCAAACAACGCAAATCTTGCAGAAATTCCTTTGGGGGAACTCTGAAAACCGGATACTTTTTTTTTTCAAAAATCTTGGAATAGTTATTATTCTTTCTCCCTTATTTCTGACAACTTTTTTTAATGTCTTTTTATTTTTCACCTCTTAATTCCAGTTGTACTATAGAAATTAAACCAGCTTTTCTTTTTTTTTTTTTCCCAGTTTTGTTCATTTGTTGGGGGGAGGTAGTGATTTTGGGTTTGGTTTATTGTTTTAAAAATTCTGATTGAATACTGATGGAGGTTTGAGAAATAAGTTGTTTCTACAAGATCTTTTTAAATTCTTTTTCAGTGTATCAGAGCTAAATACATGACTACTAATTCTATTCTTGCAAATATGTTTTAACAATTTACTTAATTAGTAATTTTACCTTTCAATCTAATATAGAAGTCAGACTTTCATATCCACAGTCTTGATAATATTTCTCAGTTTTACTTTTCTCTAGCATACTTTTCAGGGATAGTCTTTTTGATCTTTTCTTAATATTCAAAGACTTAATGCAATAATAACCCCTATGGCATGGTCTATCTGGTTGTACAGGGGAAAAAAAGTTTTTTTCCTTTCTACTTCCTTGGATTCTTTGATATACTTTCTTTTTCTTCTTTCCTTAATTACCCTCTCATAACCCATTTGCTCTATGAAATTACAATTACCATCTCATTCCATGGCTCAGCATCCCTCCTCCACCTGGCATAATTGCCCCCTTGCTGGTTCACACTCTGGTCTTACATCTGTAACCACTGGCTCTGAAAAAGAAATATGTGCTAGTGTTTCTTCCTCCCCCAAAGAGATAAACTAATAATGATAGGCTTATCATTAAGTGGCAGGAGCAGTTGCTGATGTGAAATTCCTAAGGAGTCAAAGGGAGCCAGGAGGCATAGCACGATGCGTTACTTCTCCAGCAGCTGCCCACAGTACTTCCAGAGAAGGCTTTGAGCCGTCCTGGTCTGCACCTTCTGCTTGGCTCCCTCTTTTACAAAAAAAATCAAATTGAATACATCATGCATTTAGTTATTTTATATGCACTATGAACTAGGCTTCCATGGACAATATTAAAAAAATTGGTATTTTTCTAGCTACAATTTCCTTTCTTCTTTATTGTTATATAAGTTTTACAGTTCCCAACTCACTGCCATTTTCCTGCTCTGGTGTTGAAAGGTCTTTGAAAAAGTTTCACTCATCAAAGGACATTGGTCTAATTATTGCCCAATAAGTGCTTTTGATTCCTATATGTTTTCCCCCAGTACAGATGGATGTATTTCACTTCCAGCAGGACATTCACACTTTCCTACTTCTATTTGTCTCTTTGGGATGGCTAAAAAAGAAACTATGCTACATCCTAGATAGACATTGTTCCTACTTGGTGGAAGTCCCACAAAATTCAGTAAAAATCTAATTGAAGAATTACTTGGGTGGATAATGAAGTTTGCACTCGTGTTTCAAAAATATATTAAAAAAATAATGAAAGAAAACCAATCCTCTATTAGTAAGTTAACAGAACAACCCTATTCATCTCTTTTTTTACTTACATAGAAGAGTTACCTAAGAAACACCTACTTTTTTGATATCACTATATTTTATTTGATTACATGGATTCAGTTTTACTCTTTTCATAATGTAGCCTCCTGTTCTTTCATTTACTGTAGTGTATTGCCATATCGACTTCGGAATGTTAGAGAAATACTCTCAGGCTCAATAATTTTATTTTTCTCTAAGAAAGAGCATGAAAGGGATTAGAATCTATCCTAAATTGTAAAGAAGAGCAAAGCTGCTGGTTTATCTAGGAATCAAATTGTCCTTCAACAATTGAAAATTCTAGCATTTAGTGTGATAAACAAGTTCACTTTAAGATTACTTCTTGATCTCTTCAAAGATTTTGGTTTTGTTTTCTGTTTCATTCTCCAAATTGAGATAATATGGATTAAATAATTCACAGAGATTATGTTCCACTGTGGATATCATTACTATGATGTAGTAAACAAAGTTCATGACAAATGTCAGGAACTGTTTCTTCCTTTTAGCTTCAAAATGAAAGCTCCTACTGGGATGAAATATTCACAGTGGGGTGTTTTTACTTCCCAAATAAAGACAGGGTTAATTTTCATGTTACTAAATGAGAGGGCTACAGCAAGTGTGGATCCTTTAGCCTATAAAAAAATAATGACTGCAAAGGATAGTGTTTATTCTTTGTTTCAACTACTGAGTATCTCAAATAGCATTTTGCATTCACTAGAAGTCTATTTTGATTTGAAGCAATGGAGTAGTTTGCTTTCATGACCTAGTTTATCAGATTTTAAATTAGATCAATTATATGACATACCTATTAGAGTCAGTGCATTAACAAACATTAACAAAGCTTCATGGAAAATCAGAGAGGAGAGGAGAGAGCCAGACCAGATTTCACCAGCCTTACCGAATGAACCAACAAGTTATAAATAAACTCACATTTGAAATGACTGATTGGCCCCCTCACTTTAAATACGGTTAATGCTTATATTAAATTATTTTTGGAGCAGGATGCAGATGTATTTAGAATAATTAAAGAAGCAGAAAGGCAAGGTAGCAATGGCACTTGATAAATGAAACTGGGTATAACCCACCATATAACATACCTGGAGGAGTAAAGGAACATCAAACTAATTGAAATAAAGAATCTAATGGGTTGATCACTGGAATGGGAGAAAATGAGATGTCAAATCCCAGATCCTTAGCTGAGACACAAACAGAGAAGAGAAAATTAAATCATTGTCTATTTGAAGAAATTTGGAAAATATGAGCAAAATTTGGATGGAGATAATTCACATTTCCTCCTAAGATCAGGTGTCTGAACGCTTCTTTCCCATCCTGGAAAGATCCCTAAAGGTACTGTGTGCTCATCACAAATGACAATGCTACCAAGAGAAAAAAAACCTCAAGGAGGTACCTCAGTACAGTTCAACTGAAGGTAGTTTAATATTGCCCCAAATACAGCATTTAATTTTCCTATCAAAGCAATGTTTATTTTACTGCCTGCCTGCCTTCCTTTTGTCCTTCCTTTTTAATTCTACTCCAGGGATCAAGTGCAAACCTTGAATATCTTATTCTTTTTTTCAAAATACTGCCTAGGGTACTTCCTATCATAAATGTATAGCATTTCCAAGTCCTTTATATCCTTTTTAATAATTTTTGGTTTTTCCAAGGAGAAGAAAACTACTGATAAACTTAGAGATTAGAATCCAGCTGGGATTTTTCCCTTCTATTAATAGGTAATAGTGATAGCAACATTTACTGAATCACCCTTGTGATCAATATTCTTAAAAGTTAAATTGTTGTGACTTTGTAAACATTGTAAGAAAAAGACATAAGTAGCAGATACATGAGAACCAAGAACATCTTATTTAACTTCCTGTGGTGTGCAATTCTGATGCAAAAGAGTTTCTTTCATCAGAAGAAACAAAGCCTCTTTTCCTGAACTGTTGGAATTTGAAATGTACTGTGTTATGATGCTTACCACCAAGTATCATACCGTTTTGCAAGAGACAGAGAAGGGACAGATGAGGCTGGGTTGCATCATGAAGCAATCCCGCTAACTGCTGTTGCAGTTTAGTGTAACTGCTGCTTCAGTGGCTCTTGTACGCTGCAGTTACAGCTTTCTGCAAGCCCCATGTTTTGAAAAACACTGGTATTTGGCCTTTGGTTAGGGCCAAAACCACCACACTGCTAAGCTGGAAGGCTAACACTTGAATTCTTCTTCCTCTTACCAAATAGTTAATCTTGTTCTCTCTATCCCCCTGTCAATTTTTATAATGCTTGTCAGTACTCAGTTATCTACAAACTTCGATCCTTCTTTCAAACCTGGTGAAACTGGTCAACAGATCCAGACAATACCTAAGGACAGATTGGCAAATGAACAGCCAACACAATCATGTCAGCAAAACTTCTTTAAGCAAGCTAAAAGCAGTAAAAAGCTGCTAGCAATAGATTAATGGCAATAAATTTAGACACCAAAATGGGAAGCTGTGACAAGTCTTCTTGCTGAAGCTGATCCAGTTTTAATGAAAGAATTAAAGATTCATCAGGCTTCAGGGAAGGAGCAAAAAGAATCATGACTCTGTCTAGTTGTTAGGGCACATGTCTGGTAGAGGAAGGATGAGAGTTGTAATTGCTTGAAAAGCATCAGTGCTCGGAGGATAAGTGGTGAGAAATACTCTCACCATATGCTTTTTCCATATCTGATTGGTTGCATCTTTCATCTGAGACGTGTGGTTTGCACGTACAGGTGAGGAGAAAACTACATATGAATTTTCTGAGTCCTTGGCAATGTTTTCCTCATGTAACCACTGCTGTTAAAGCAGAGACTGATTGTGGTCAAGGTCCTATGTGTTGGGCATGCTCCAAGGCCACCTCCTTCATCGGGCTTCTTAGGTGAGGTAAGAGGAGGGATAGCCAGCTATAAGTAGGTTTCAAAAACACCGTGAAGATGAGGTACTTTCAGTCTTCCTCAGAAGAAAAGAAACAAACTATAAGGAAAAACTTTTTTGAATGACAGCCATAGCACTGATGCCTTGTAGTTTCTATCTGCAGCTGAAATTAAGTCGTGTCTACTCTTTTGTGAATGCACATTTCTAGGTTAGAAGAGCTGTGGAAGGCCCCACCAGCTGTAGGACCATATATGTTTCTCCAAGACCGTCTCCCACCAGATTGTTCTATCAATCAAATAAAAACTATACAGGTACTAATTTCTAATTATAGGTAGACTACTAATGATTCTTTGTCATCACTGATTTAGATTGGTTTTGCACAAGAAGCAAATTGGAAATGAGAATTTATTACTTGCTCTCAGCAAAAGAAAAAAAATTACCTAGTGTGAGTTTTGCTACCATTTTCATATTAATTATAGATTATGCCCATATGATATATTGAAGTAACAATTTTGGTTATAGATATATAGATGAAAAACACACGTGTGTGCATGTATAAAATTGAGTGAGAATTAAAGTCTATATAATATCTAATTTAGGACTATATCTTCATGTGGCAACTCAGAAATCACTACACATCGTTAGCAAAGAATTAATTGCATACTGTTGACAGAACAATGGGAGACTCCACAGCTCTCTCACATAAATTCACCCCATTAGCTACACAAAGATTTAACACCACATGGATTTGTACTGCTCCACATTGCAAACTAATCATTTATAATTTATAATTGATCAATAACATTGAGCACTTCTGAATAGTCCTCACTTTCCTCTCAGCAGTGCACAGGGCCAAAATCAGATTACAGCAGGTCAGCGAGGAGCATAAAGAATGACTCAGTAAGTAGTATAAAACACCCTGGGCCTGTCTGCTACCTTCTTAGGTATTAAGACAGAATGTAATCAAATTCACAAGTACCATTTCTTTGAAAATTTTGTTTAGGTTCACTTGCACTTTTTAGTCCTTTTAGGATTTTAGTGGGAGTGTAGTACTTTATGCACATGCTTTAAGCAGGGTCTGGAGGAGTAATCTGACAAGCAAAGGGCATTGTCCTTTTAGTTGCTTTCCCATCACTCCATGTCACTCTAGCTATGAGCTCCATGTCAATCTAGCTCTAGGATGCTAGAGAAGGGTAGACTAGTAGAAGTCAAAAGAGTCAGAGAGATTAAACACCAGCATTTAAAAGACAGTTTAGGTAGTCAAAAGAGTATGGTGCAGTACACCTCAAAAAATAAAAAA
>VZTU01009281.1:10625-24299 GCA_013400835.1 Zapornia atra
GGGGGAAGTTCTTTGCAGAGAGAGTGGTGAGGGGCTGGAACAGGCTGCCCAGAGAGGGGGTGGGTGCCCCGTCCCTGGGGGTGTTCCAGGCCAGGTTGGCTGGGGCCCTGGGCAACCTTGTGTAGCTCCAGGCCTGGAGGTTGGTGGCCCTGCCTGTGGCAGGGGGGTTGGAGCTCTGTGATCCTTGGGGTCCCTTCCAACCCAGACCATTCTATGATTCTATGATTGCTCTTATCTGTGTATAGAGTTGACACTTTTATAACAAACAAACCTCCTACAATGTGATCTAATTCTAACAACCATGGTCTAAAGACAAAAACCAGCAACAGTTTTTCTTTCTTATTTTTACTTATCACATAATGTAGGGGGGGGGAAAACAACCTCACAGAGCAGCCTGTGCACTCACAGCCCATCAGCCTAGAGCCCACACTGATAAAGTATTTAAATGCAGGTTTTGGCTTAAAGCAGATACTTCAGCCTATCCTTATCCTGCCAAGCACTTCTGAGCATCTTGGAGGCTTTGCTGAGCAGAAGCTTTCATCTCTCAGTTCTCACTCCAGTTTCAGCTGGGGAAGATCATGTCTTTCTAGAGTTGTGTGTTTTCTAGAGTTGTGTGTGTCCACAGCACTCAGACTAGCACCACCCCCACCCCATCCCCCCAAAAAGACTTAAAATAGGTCTTAAAAGAGAAGTACATATAGGGAAACTGGAAATATACCTTCTGGAGTTTCCTGGTCCCACCTGGAAGCAGCTCTTCATCCTCCACAGAAGCTCTGCTTGCCTACTTGATGATTTTGGTAAGAAATCACTCTGAATGGAGGAAGGGATGAGTACCTGCTAGGCTGTGTAAGATCTCCACAGTGACACATAGACACACAAATAGTGTGATACACTATATGACTCAACTTTTTAAAAGGGCAGAGACTGGCAGGACAAGGGGGATGGGTTAAAGCTAAAGGAGGGAAGGGTTAGATTAGATATTAGGGGGAAGTGCTTTCCAGAGAGAGTGGTGAGGGGCGGGAACAGGCTGCCCAGAGAGGGGGGGGGGGCCCCGGCCCTGGGGGTGTTCAAGGCCAGGTTGGCTGGGGCCCTGGGCAACCTTGTGTAGCTCCAGGCCTGGAGGTTGGTGTCCCTGCCTGTGGCAGGGGGGTTGGAGCTCTGTGTTCCTTGGGGTCCCTTCCAACCCAGACCAGTCTGTGATTCTATGATCCAATATGAGAGTGCCCCAGAGCAGGTACAGCCAGCCACTGGCAGCAGCCACAGATTCACAGAACAGCCCAGATTGGAAGGGACCTTCAAGGATCATCTATCTGATCCAACTTTCATGGGAAAGGGAACACAGGTGAGATCTCTAGGAGTCCTTGGAGATTGGTGTGAATTATTGGCTTTCAAGTACTTATGAGAAGATCATCAAAATGATGGAGACAGATTCCATCAGTTTCGTGGTGGGGGGACAAGAGAAAATAGGCACAAGCTGAGAAGGCAGACAAGCAGGAGCTTTTTGCAGGGAGACTGTGCATACTTGGAGGTTTTCAAACCAAGACTGGATAAAGCCCTGAGTGATCTAGTCTGACCTCAGAGAAGACCATGCCTTAAGCAGGAGCTTGAACTGGAAACCTCCTGAGCTTCCTTCTATCCTGAATTATCCTGTGATCCTATAAGCCTACATTTTGGATGCACAGTTCTTACCTACAGGCCACAGTCCTTATTACTGCCTCATAACTTAAGGCTCACTTTGGCTTTTTTTAACATCAGAGTTTGCTTAGAGCTGAATGGAAAGTCACCATTTGGACATATATGGGGCTGAACTCTGAGAACCAGAACACAAACCCATCTATCCCAGCAGAGCTGCTCAGGTATAGCTGAGGAGAGAGGCTGGCCTGCAGCATGTTCCTTAAACCCAATTAAATGTCCACACTGCTGTTAATAACGTCAGGGCTTTGATTTCAGTTACACCACCACTAAATATAGATGCAGCCAGCAGTTCAATGGCTTGCCAAAACCCAACAGTGGGCTATTAATGACATTCCAGATCTTCAGGGATGGGGAAGCCTCTGGGCATAGCACTACTACTGACAGCTACTCTCACTGCCTACTGCAGGATTTTGACTGACCTCATGAAGTCAGCAGCTCTTGGCTGCTGTGTAACTCCTCAGAAGGAGAGTTTCTCAGAAGGAGAGTTTCTCCCCTGTGAGGACAGGCTGAGTAAGTTGGGACTCTTCAGCCTTGAGAAGAGAAGACTAAGGGGGGACCTAATTAAAGTCTGTAATTATCTTAAGCAGGGGATGCAGGGGGAATCGGCCAGCCCCTTCTCAGTGTCTGTGGGGACAGGACAAGGGGCAATGGCTGCAAGTTGGGGCACAGGAAGTTCCACCCCAACCTGGGGAAGAACTTTTCCCCAGTGAGGGTGAGGGAGCCCTGGGACAGGCTGCCCAGGGGGTGTGGAGTCTCCTTCTCTGGAGAGATTCCAGCCCCGTCTGGATGCCTATCTGAGTGATATGTCCTAGGGAGCTGCTTTGGCAGGGGGTTGGACCCGATGATCTCTTGAGGTCCCTTCCAACCCCTACGATTCTATGATTCTATGATTCTGAACTTTGGGGGGGCTTCTGAGGGAGAAAATCTTCTCACACAGCCATAAAACATATGACAAGGTAGAAGTCCCTAGAACTAATGCAGGACTCAAAGTTTCTGTGGAGATGAGGAGAGCTTTTAAAGCCCAGGTTATCTACAGAGGTGACACATCCCCACAGCCATGGCTCTTCATGCCACTCTTCAATTTTCCTATGTCCAGCCCCAAGGGAGTCTCATAGAATTTGGCCTTGAGGGTTCAAGGTGATATATTTATGAACAAGGACAACATAAAACTGCTCAAAAATAAAAAATCCAGGATGTCAAACTGTCTGCTTTATAAATGAGAACATAAGCAGATCCCATAGTTTTAATAGGCTTAATTACTAACTGGGAAAAATTACCATTGCATTAGAAATACAGTTCTGCAATTGGGTTCTGCCATATTTATGCAGTAATGAGTATAAATGCAAATGATTAAACATGGAAGCCTGCCAAGTTATCTTTGAAGTTGGTTGTATATGATATAACAGCAGCTCTCTTGCACCTGGAATACTGTGTTCAGTTTTGGGTCCCTCACTACAAGAAAGATTTCAAGGCCCTGGAGTGTGTCCAGAAAAGGGCAACGAAGCTGGTGAAGGGGCTGGAACACAAGTCTGATGAGATTTGTGAGAACTGGGGCTGTTTAGCCTGGAGGAGGCTCAGGGGAGCCCTTATGGCTCTCTACAAACTACCTGAAAGAAGGTTGTGGTGAGCTGGGGGTCAGCCTCTTCTTGCAGATAAGTAGTGACAGGACAAGAGGGGATGGCTGCAAGTTGCTCCAGGGGAGGTTAAGGTAAGAAATTAGGAGATATTCAGCTGAAGTGTCCACACTCAGCCAAGAAAAGGACATATTTGGGACACAAGTCCTTGTGAGGGGACTCAAGTTCCTGTCAGGGGACCCAAGTCCCTGTCAGAGGCCACCCAATAGCCACAGTCCATTCAGATTATGGAAAGGCAGATCCTGGGCCCTGGCTGTAGCACTGAATAGGCTCAAAATTCTCCCTTGCCAACCCAAGGTCATGCCTGAGCATGGATTTCTATACAACTGCATGGTAGGTAGGTAGTAAGTGATAGTAGGTAGGTGATGCTGGACAACTCACATCAGTATTTCACCCAAGAATTCAATCATATCTGCTGTGGGTGCTGCTTGGGAAGCACAGCATGCACTGCTCTAGGCCAGGGCTGCCCACAGAGCACATGTGCCATCACATCACATCCTGGCTGACATGCAGGAACACTGTGCTGCCATTCAGTGAGACCTGGCCAGGCTGGAGAGACACCTCATGACATTCAACAAGAGCAAGGGGAGAGTCTGGCACCTGGGGAGGAATAACTGCTGGGATCAGGACAGGCTGGGGGATGAGCTGCTGGAGAGGAGCTCTGTGGAGAAGGACCTGGGGGTCCTGGTGGGTGACAGGTTGGCCATGAGCCAGCAGTGTGCCCTGGGGGCTGAGAGAGACAATGGGATCCTGGGGGGCATCAGGAGGAGTGTGGGCAGCAGGTCACAGGAGGGGATCCTCCCCCTCTGCTCTGCCCTGGTCAGGCCCCACCTGGAGTGTTGTGTCCAGTGCTGGGCTCCCTGGGATAAAAAAGCCAGGGATCCCCTGGAGAGAGTCCAGAGGAGCTATGGAGATGATGAAGGGCCTGGAGCATCTCCCCTGTGAGGACAGGCTGAGTGAGCTGGGGCTGTTCAGCCTGGAGAGAAGAAGACTCAGGGGGGACCTAATTAGTGTTTATCAATATCTTAGACATGGGATGCAGGGGGAATTGGCCAGCCCATTTTCAGTGTCTGTGGGGACAGGACAAGGGGCAATGGCTGTAAAATGGAGCACAGGAAGTTCTGCACCAATATGGGGCAGAACTTTTCCCCAGTGAGGGTGAGGGAGCCCTGGGACAGGCTGCCCAGGGGGTGTGGAGTCTCCTTCTCTGGAGAGATTCCAGCCCTGACCTGTCCTAGGGACCCTGCTTTGGCAGGGGGTTGGACCCCATGAGCTCTGGAGGCCCCTTCCAACCCCTGTGATTCTGTGATCCTATGATCACTCCCAAAGGCAAACAGAGGCTCCCCACCTACACCCTCACAATCCAAGCAGCTTTCTCTATTCCAACGTAAAGATTTAGTCACAGCTCAAAGTACCTGGAGCAGATAGGAGAAATTGGTCTTAATTAGCTAAACATACTATATGTGCTGTTGCTCCACATTTATGTGGTTAAGGGAACATATGTCCAAGGAAACAATTTTGTTGTCACTTCCTTTAGTTTCTAAACAAGTGGGTTATGGTTTTATTGAGGCAGCGAATTCCCTGATTGATGGCTGCATTGGCAGGATGACCTTGTCATTGTTTTCTCAAGTACTTGTAATTGTTACAGTGGAGAACACTGGGCTTTAATTATCTGTGCTAAAACCTCATACACTCTGGTTACACTCTGCTGATTGTATTGGATACACCACGATATTTATTTGCCAAAGAGGGAAAAATGGCAACAGCAAGTCAGTCTAAGGGCTCTCACAAGAGAAAGTAATGGTGGATATTACAGGTTCCTAAAATACTGTAATAGCATATAGTAATTCAAGCAAGCCCAGTAATCAGTTGACGCCTGGGTTCAGTACAGATTACCTGCTATTATATCAGGAGGTCTCTCAATCTTGAGAAAATATCTGTTAAGGTATAAACATTTAAGTGAAAGGGGCACAGAATGTAAATACCACAGATTGGCAAACAGTGCCTGCTGCACAAGCATTATGACTCCTTTCCCCTTATTGGAATAGAATGCATTCATTCCCCACACCCAGGCAGTGGTTAGCTTTACAAGGCATCAATTGCCATGCATGCTCATGAGAAATCATTTCATTCAGATAGCCTTTCTGCAAAGTTCAGTCCCTCTGAGGATTTCCCACCAGCTGCCAGAGCCCCAACTTCTGAACCAAAGTCTGTCAGTAAATACAGGGGGGGGCAAGGCAAAGGGCATGGCTACAAATCGGGGTTCAAAGACACTAAAAGCTTACAAACATACATGAAGGACATAGTTTACAGAAAGACTTTGAAGGAAAAGAGAGAAAGAGAGAAAGTGTATGTGTGTGTGCATGTGTAAATCAGAGATCTATTATGCCATGCCAGATCCCCATTATTATAACAATACTACAGCCTTGGGGTTACTATAGAAAACAGATAGTATACAGAAGCAGTAATGTTATATAAACTATGTCATGAAAGTAGAGCTACAAAGTATTTCCCCCACATGGATATAAGAACAAATTGCTTGGGATGCAAATAGCTTGTGTATTCAGGGACTCCTGAATTCAGGGACTCCAAAATGCACACTGACTGTGGCACTATGTACATCTTCCCTGTGCTTCAGACAGAAGCAGCAGTGACATGGGTAAATGAGAAGAGGATACCAACAAGCCATTTTCTGGGAAAGGTTCTCATTTACAGGATCATGCTTCCCTCCTTGGACTAGAATACTTTGGCTTGTTTATACTCAAGAAATGCCATGACACCCATCTACTATCACTGGCCTTGGAAGAAGAAGAAAAGCAGCAAAGATTACTTTGCTGAAGGGCAGACAGGTAGTTTTACATGTGTAAGACACAGATGGCAAGTAAAGTTGAAGGAAAGCTGCAAGATGCCAAAGACCTATAGAGGTCTAATGAAGAAGAACAAAACAGGACTCATTGGCTGGAACTGAGGCCAAAAAACACCAAAACTGGGTGACTTTCCCTCCTCCTCTTCCAACGATGGGTTGGTAACCCTTGGAAGGAAGGGCTACTTGAAGGCAGAACTTGGATGCCATCCTCAGAAATAGGCTTTAACCAAGCCCCAAATAATCTGGCATTTGCTCAGGGGCTGCTTTTCACTGAAAGAAGCATGCAGGACACTAAAAGGCAGTCTAATAACTCTCTTGTTCTCCTGAGTTTGAATTAATAAAGAGGATTCATTTCCTCATGCAGTGAGCTAGTGAATATCTTTTAGAAGACCTGTGTTTGCAACACCAAAACATAGCTTTTTTTCCATAAATCCAAAGCAATATAATCCATAAATCCAAAGACATATAACAGGCAGAAAAACCAACTGAGAAACCCAGAGCTGGCCATTATCCCTGTTATTACTGGACTCGTGGTGGACTGAAAGTATGGAAATATTTCTGCACAGAAATACAGGACATGGAAAGATAGAGAGTGTGTTAAAAACTGCATTAGCTCAAATTGAAGAGGCTCATGAAGGCAGTTGTACACATGAAGAGATACATGCTACAGGTGCTTGTCCCTCCCTGATGGCTCATTGCTGGTGCAGTCACTACCATCATAGCACTGATGCTCTTGCTGGCCATTTCAATATAACTTCCAAGTCCATTTGCATATAGAATCACAGACTGGTCTGGGTTGGAAGGGACCCCAAGGATCACAGAGCTCCAACCCCCCTGCCACAGGCAGGGACACCAACCTCCAGGCCTGGAGCTACACAAGGTTGCCCAGGGCCCCAGCCAACCTGGCCTTGAACACCCCCAGGGATGGGGCACCCACCCCCTCTCTGGGCAGCCTGTTCCAGCCCCTCACCACTCTCTCTGTACAAAACTTCCCCCTAATATCTAATCTAACCCTTCCTTCCTTCAGCTTTAATCCATCCCCCTTGTCCTGCCAGTCTCTGCCCTTTGAACAAGCTGATTCCCCTCCTGTTCCTCTGCTCCCTTCAGGGACTGGCAGGCTGCAATGAGGTCCCCCCACAGCCTTCTCTTCTCCAGGCTGAACCAGCCCAGCTCCCTCAGCCTCTCTCTGTAGGGCAGCTGCTCCAGCCCTCTGAGCATCCTCGTGGCTCCTCTGACCCCTCTCCAACAGCCCCACATCTCTCTTGTGTTGGGCCCCAGCTCTGGATACAGGACTCCAGCTGGGGAAATACTCTGCTGCTTCTCCTCACAGTTGGGACTGGTTTGCTCTGTAACCAGCCCAATTGACTTCATGGAGGGAAAGAAGGGTGGTCTCATCTGGTATTATTTAAAACGCAGAAGCACATTGCAGCCTAATTTAACAGCAAGTGCTACAGAGATGTTGTAAGTGCACAGGAAACATGCCCCATACTTTGGAGGAATCTAAATCCTGTTTGAATTTCATTACTGAGTTCATTTCTATCCTGACTCCTGCATGACTTCTACCACTAGAAGGTCTTTTTCAAGTTCATCTCCCAAATAACTGTATTATATAAAAGCTTATTATTGCTCATAGTGTAAACATTGTATTTAGTTAAAAGAAAAAGATGACAAGTCTATTTTAAAATTGCTTCAGTCTCTAATTAATCCAGTTAAACTTGCATATATCTATGAGGAATGAGTTATGAGTCATTTCAGCACTGTAGTATAGAGAGAAATGTCTGACATACAAAAACACTGATGCCAAGTGACTCCCTCATTAATTCAGCTCAGCTCACAAAATGCACATCCAATAGTGAGAAGTGAGTATGGGAATAATCTCCCTTGTTATGCAGTTTAACATACTGTGGCAGTATCAAACCAAAAGTGCACATTCCAGCCAAACCTTTTCATTTTCATTCTTCCCTTTAAACCCAGAATGTGTGTCAGTGGGGACTAAGCAAAGCCTTGGGGAGATACTTGTGCCAGATTCTGACCAAGAGCCCACGGAAGGATGCTGCTTTCACCTTGCACACCTACCTACACCAGCCTGCCACCTCCAACTCTGGAAAGGAAAGAATAGCTGAAAGTTATTTAAAATGAAACACAGGCATAGTCATTGCCAGTGCACACACTTTGGAGTGGTCTGTATTTTTCTACTAATGTGACAGACACTTAAATGAAAGAAGTGAATTCACAGCTACAATAAAACAGTGGCCAAGTCTCCCTTACCCTTATTTTATTTCTAGCAACAGTAATAAAATGGCTGTTTATTGAGCCTTTCTTCACTCTTCCTTTCCTCTTTGTTTCTTTTTGAGGAAGTAAAATAACTTATTTTATTAAATTCTTTTTTTTTTCCCCCTGTGATCCCACAATGATGGCAAGATTTTATGTGGGAACTGGTGCTGATGACATTTTCTGCCTTGAGAAATGCTTGGGTTCACCTAAAAGGCTGAGGTTTTACTCAAGCATGTGGGAAAAACCACCTAAGGATGTAAGGAAAAACTGTGGCAATGCCATAATCACTGAGCACATGGTGATGATGACAGGGCTACACTCATTAGAGGTGCCCATGAACTCTGAAACACTAACAAAATAAAAATAGCATGTGTCTGTGCATGGGATGTGGGTTTGCCATAGTTTCCCCATCCTGGTGAAGCCATGCAAACAGTTTCAACTAGAAGAGCAGTGTATGTGCACACAAAGTATATGTGTACACATGTCATTCCCTGGGGGTGGCCACTGAGTATCCACAACTCCCCTGACCCCCAATGTCAGTGAGGAAAACAGATGATCAGCACTTTGCTTTGAAAGTCATCCCTGAGCAGCCAATGCTCCTCAGAGCTCCCAACCACCCTGGATGTCCAGGGGCAGCCCCTCAGAGGGGCAGTTGGGTCCTTCAAGGACAAGTGGAGAAGGAGGGCATCAGAGGAGTCAGATCTCTGCAATTGGACCACACAGCTTTCTTAAGCCCAGCACTCCCTGACGTTGGACCAAATGTTGCTCCTCTCCTTCTCCCACTAAATTAAACCAACTGGGTTCTCCCATGGATCAGCCACGTAGAATCTGGCCCATTTCCACAACAACCCACTGAATCCTTCTGCAGAAAGGGTCACCTCAGCTATGTGTTTCAATAAAGTTATTGATTTCATATCTTCACCGTTTTTGCTGCAGTATTTTAGGTCAGTGGGTGGTGTGGCCCTGCCTCATCCAATAGCTGCCTGGTCAATACCTTAAAAAAACCTCAGTATTGACTGCTGGAAGAATGATCATACAAAGAAATGGACCTGACAGCAGTTAAAAGGATGCTGATTGACAACCCAAGGGGGTACAAAGTGAACCTGTACTGATAACTGGGTCAGCCTAATAAAGATACACATGCCATCAGCTTTAAAGCAACTGACTCTCTTAAAAATGCAATGAAGATGTGACTGGAAGAGTCTTTGGGTGTGAGCCAGTGTCCCCTAGCACCAAGATTCCTTTCAGTTACAATGAGGCTTAGATTATGCCCCATCCCTGGGGGTGTTCAAGGCCAGGTTGGCTGGGGCCCTGGGCAACCTTGTGTAGCTCCAGGCCTGGAGGTTGGTGGCCCTGCCTGTGGCAGGGGGGTTGGAGCTCTGTGATCCTTGAGGTCCCTTCCAACCCTGACCACTCTATGATTCTATGATTCAGGGTGTAGGGCTCAGCTGAACCAAGAGGCACATGTGTCTGATAGGAACTCATTACATCAGTCCTGCAGTTTGGAAACAAAAGCAGGTTTAAGGCAAAAGGAAAATGACAGAGCCACAAATGTCAGCAAAGCTTCTGCTCTTCACTCAGTCTCCCCAAACCCTCTGGAAACAGTGATGTGCATTTTGATGTTTAAATGGCCAAGTTGTAACCAGGAGCCTCGACTGCTTTCTCTGCCCAAAAGGGCAGTAGGAACACTTGCTTGTTCTCACCTGCACAGAGTTTCTGTGTGCCTTAAGTCCTCAGGCATCCAAGAGAGGTGGGTTGGAATGCTCCCCATACACATTTTTCTTCTATGCAATAACTAACGTGCCAACCCAGGGAACTAACTAAGCCAACTAACATAGTAGGCAAGTAACCTTTGGACAGCAGAGTTAAAATATTAAACTTATAATTTAGGGACTCTTTCCCACCATCATCCACGTTCCATAAACATTTTAATCTCTCTTTCAAACAGCTCATCATCCAAAATGACAGCTAGAATCCTGCAGTTGGGACTTTTGCCCCTGTTCCTGGTTCTACCACAGGTACAGATTATTCTCATAGCCTGTCTCTGCAGTTGCTTCAACAGCCAGAAAACAAGAGGCACATTAAGACAGAGAACCACTGTTACAAACTTATATTCCTATTTATGACTTCTTCCCCCTCGACTTATGATGTTCTCCTAAAAGCAATGCTGTGTATATCACCATTCTTCATCCAGGGTTAAAGACACAGGAGGAAACGCTGCTCTCCATGAGCAGATGTTAAGCTGGAGCAAAGGCTCCAGGTCTGACCCAGAGCTCTGCTTGGTAGAGAATGGTATCATTTACAGAAGGATACTATTTCCAAAGCAAAGTCCAGGACACTGCAGATATAAATAGCTGAGGGTGTAGGTTGGGTTGTTATTCCTGTAACTGCAATCACTACACTGGCTGACACTTGGTTTTAATGTTCTGGGGATTGATCATTTGCTATCATATTTATTATATATTTATTGCTAATATTCATTATTAATTATTATTAATATCATTATTAATATAATAGCATTAATATTATATTTATTTTTATCTATATTGCTATATATTTGCAATAAATATATCCTTTTAACTGCTCTTTTATATATATATCTATATGTTATATGTAGGGACAGGATTCTTTCCTGCTTTGGACTTCAAGCTCAGTTACCTTTATGTCTTATCTGCAAATCTTTTTCCTGTTTTTCCCTTATCTTCTCAAACTGGTGTCCCCACTGATACCAAAAATGGTGTCACAATAGTATCAGCCACTGACTTACCACCCTTGGTGATGTCTTCCTCCACGTTTGAAGATTCCTGGCTGATGGAGTTTACAAGCCTTTTGTC
The DNA here is from genome assembly GCA_013400835.1 of Zapornia atra. Lineage (NCBI taxonomy): Eukaryota > Metazoa > Chordata > Aves > Gruiformes > Rallidae > Zapornia > Zapornia atra. Next base: position 21,929 of record VZTU01009281.1, read on the forward strand.
CTGTTGCACTAGCCCTGCAGTTATCACATGCCAGGTGTCCCATAGATTTCCCTGCAAATCCACCTTGCTTGGATCTTTTGCAGCAGCCAATCAATCAGTTTGATGACTATGCTTATAAATCAGGGTGAGAGAGGTTTTCATTTAAATAATTCTGAAATTATGAATCAATCTGATGCAGGTGACAAGGTTCCTGGCTGAGAGTTCAAGTCCAGAATTTCTTGTTGAATATATAGCTAGAATGGGACTCCTAACTTGGATTTGGCTCTCAAATGCCTAAATTAATTTTTTTTTAAATCTAAAACCCCACAAAAAACCCTACACATTTCTTTCTAGCACTGAGGCACACAACATTTCTGTTTCTCCTTCCTTTATGCAGTTTTTGCATCCATACTAAGCACATGGAAAATGGTTGCAAAGTGTTCCAGTATGCCCACTTTGGTTTTTTTGGCTATAAATAGAGGGACATACTTTCAATCTGCATTTAGGCAGCCTGAAAAAATTAGAATCACCTTCCCTCCTCACCAGCCTGGAACTGGATAGTGAATTCCTACATCTCAGCTGGGACCATTGCATTAAGGAGAGTAGGAACTGCATGCCAGGCATGCTTGAAAACACTCCAACCTGGTTCCTAAAGCACATTGGGCAAGACCTTTAGTATATTTAATTGAATACACAGGAAGTTTCTCAGTACAAGACTGGGATTGCAAGTATCAGCAAGGTCTTGCATCAGGCAATTTTGCATTACATCCCCTCCTCCTGGTGTAAATCAGCTGATGAAGCTAGCCTAATTTGCACCAGCTTGTAGAGCTGGCCCTTTGGCTTAACTATCTAGATAAGACCTAAAAGGATAATCTTTTTATTCCCAATGTGTCTCATACCTCTATCACCTTCATTTCTTAACACTTAACTAAAATGTTTTAAAATATCATGGAAGAAGAGACTAGCTTGGCCATCTGAGGTTGTCTTAGATGAGACTGATTAATACGTGCAACCTGTGTGCCTCCTGTGCCCCCCCCCAGATCAAATTCATCACCAACAGTGTTGCAGGGACTTGAGTGAGGTTCTGCAACAGAGGGCAGAAGTCTGGGGTGTAGCAGAAGCTGGTCAGGTTCAAAAAACCTGGGGTGTGACTATGGAAGCTGATCTTTAAGATCCCATCCAACCCAACCCATTCTGTGATTCCATAGGGCAGGGAGGGATAGGATGAGGGGGAATGACTTTAAGAGAAGGAGGGGAGATTTGGATTAGAAATTGGGAAGAAAGCCTTTCCTGTGAGAGTGGTGGGACACTGGCACAGGCTGCCCAGAGCAGCTGTGGCTGCCTCTGGATGCCTGGCAGGGCTCAAGGCCAGGTTGGATGGGGCTTTGGGCAACCTGGGCTAGTGGAGAGCGTCCCTGCCCATGGCAGGGGGTTTGGACTGGATGGGCTTTGAGGTCCCTTCCAGCACAAACCATTCTGTGATTCTATTCTCTGAAACAGCTCAGCACCCTTTTCTGTAGCTCACAATATCAGCAAGAGAAGCAGCCCAGAGCAGCCTGTCAATATGGGCAAATTAGGGATGTAACAGTCTTCATTGAATTCACCAGGTTTATTCTACTAAACAATTAAGCTAATAGGGCTGCTGGTTTGATTTCTTGCTTTGGTCCTGAACTGAAAAACTCAGAGGCTCAGTTCCACCCCCACCCAACCCTGCACACACATGCATTCTTCTCTGGCTCTGCTGGGATTTGAAAATCCCACAACCATCAATGGAAGTTGGAGACATTTTCACCAACCCACCACAAGTTCTGGCTAGGTTACTACCCTCTTGACTAGAATAGGAAGAGCAAACCATTTAGACCCTCCTGTTAATGTACTCATTTACATATAAAAACAATGAGAGAAGCAGAAGAACCCCCTTTTGTCCCTTCCTTCTTGGCTGGCTAGAGAACAACCTTAGTTTACTCACAGGGTCCTTCTTGCCTGAGAAGGTGCTGTGAGCAGTGCCTCCCCAGTGCTGAGAGTCATGTCTCCCATGCCCACCCAAGCAACATATCAGGTTTACCTCCAATCAGCACCTCACTGCTTTACTAACCACCTTGGTAAGGCACCACCTGGGGAAGAGGAGGGAAATATCCATGTTGGATACAGAGGAGACACAGGGCAGGGTACTAACATCAGCCTATTGCTGGTGGCTTCTGCAGATTTTGCTTTGGGTTTCAATGAACCACAGAGAACAGCTGGGGAAGGGCTGAATCCTCTTGGAGTTGGAACAGTTTCCCAGTGAGATCTCTGCTTTGCAAGCTTTATCTGTGTGTATATATATATATATACACATATATACGTATATGTATGTATATATATATGTATATATATATAAATATATATTTTT
>VZTU01009285.1:0-15823 GCA_013400835.1 Zapornia atra
GTAGCTAGTGAACTTGACTCAGCAGGAGCAAAGCTGGTGTTCACTGTGGTAAGAGGAAGGAAGGGCAATGACACAGAGTATGGAATGAAATGCAGAATAATGGTGAAATAAACAAAATGACCACTGAATGAGCTACCTACAGGAAAGACACAGAAGGGGAGGTAAGCACTAGGCAGTGGTGAATGTAATGTATGTTATTTAAAAATTTGGAAAATTTTTTTAATGGCTACTGAAATTCCTGCTTCAGGTTTGGGGCAATCTCAGGTGTAAAAAAATCAGGAAGAGGCCTGTAATCAGTTCTGTGTAGTAAATGTATATGAATATATGCCTGTGGAGATAATTAGGTAGAGATATGGAGTATTAGTTAGACTGCAACATTTTCACATTACTGCTGATTAAGTAAATTTGATATTGTGCTACTGTGCATTGTCTGCATCTGAGACTGCCACAGGGGTAAATTAGTCTTCCTGTGTGATGGTTTTTTTAAGGGCTCTTGAACATGAAATGGTCTCTGAATAAATGTTTGCTTAAATTGATTGTACATGAAGATATCTTTCTCAGTGGCAGGACAGAGTGAGTTTACTGGGGCAAAAAAAAAGGAGGTAGGGATTCTTGCAGGGTTCAGTGTTGCAGGAGAGCTCTGTGTTGGCAGGGGAACTGCTCGCGTTGTTACATCCAAAGGATGTAAGGTAGAAGCTTAGGTAAGGATGGTTTAAAGCACTGGACGGGTTTGTGTAAAGTACTCTTCTTTTCTTGCATCATGGAAAATTTCCAGAAGTGTCAGCAGCAGCAGTTCTGTGACTCAATGTGTAGCAAGGTTCACCTTTTAAATTCACGCTCCTTTTGTGCATTGTGCTGCTGTCTTAATAAAGGAATTAAAGACAACAAGATGTCCCTGCATGGCTCACTGAAGTCTGAATCAAAACATCTTCCCTATCCTTCTTGAAGTAGCCTTTGAGGGGAGTTCATGTGCTAAATGCTCCTTAGCGGCATGGCAGAAGTGATGCTGTCAAGTGGTGGATCAGAGATTGATTTTTTTCTTAAAAAAAACTTTTTAGAAAAGAAAGCCAAATGACTAGGGACACCTGAGAAGGAGCTGACCATGGCTGAATGAGATGGAAGTGCTCAGAGGTTTGCCAATCTAATGAATTGCATGCTGAAGAAGCCAATACGAGTCAGACTTCACCTACTAGGAAGTCCTTACAATTTATTGCTTGCTGTTACTGCCCATCACCTTACAATGATGCTGTCACCTCTGTAAGGAATGCACAGCTATTTCTGATCTACTCTTCTGCTCTGCCTCATTCTTCTTTCTTGAGGGAATACTAAGATAATTCAAGAGAATTCAGTTTACTGATTATTTTACTGCCACTGATGATTTTACTGCCAAGACTGAGTGGCATTCTTTTTTTTTTCCTCAGGTTTACAGGTCCCAGTTAAACTTAAATCCAACAATTATCAGCCCAGTCTTCATGCTACCACAGACTGTTACAATAAAGAAATACATGAAACACCCAGTGAGAAAAGTGACCTGATATCAGCCATGGGAAGTGAGTAATTATTTTTATCCTGAACAATCAAAAAATAAAATAATGGTTATGGTAAAATAAAAATTAAGCAAGAGAAGATAATTTCCTGATCTTTCACCCCAAGCTCCCCAGGGTGTATCTGCAGTGGAGTGCAGGTGAAGGAAAGGTACTTCCTATTTCTGGGAAGAGATATAGATATCCATCAAAGAATAAGAAAGAATAGGAAGGAAAAAGATGCAAAAAGACTGGAGTTGAGAACAAAGAATCCCCTCATATAAAGTGCATAAGGAAAGATATATAATTTCTAATCAGAGAATTTTAAGGAGACTCTACAGTTCATTCAGATGCTATGCTGATGTATTTACAGGCAGTGTTAAAACAGGGGGAAAAAATGACACTGGCAAGGGACTACGACACTGTACTTGATGGCTGTGATTTTTAAGGTGAACTTCCATAGGAAATGGCATACCTTATCCTGGTAAAGAAATACTATTTTAGAAAATTTGAACATGATTTTTGAAAACTTATGGTTCAATTTTGAAAAACTGAGGGATCTGCAGCCTGAGTTTTTAGATTTTTTTAATACTTTTGAGCTATTTTTTTTATTAAACTTGATTACTATTCCATTTTAGGGTTTTATTTTGAAATGTTGCAGAGTTCTTGTAAGGAATAATTTCTTTGTGCTCGCTTTTCAGATTAAGCAGGTCCACGATTGCAAAGTGAGGTGCAAATTTGGGTGGATATTATTTTGTGAAATAGCTTGGCAAATGGTCAGACTTTGACAACATTGCATTGAAGTCTTTCCTGAAAATAAGGACAGAATACAGATTTTTTTCTATTCAGAAGAAATGCAAATGTATCTCTTTCCACTAGAGGTCACTAAAATACTGTGAAATTTATTTAAAAAAATCTGCTTTAAAACCGCTGAATCTTTTTTTTTTTTTTTTTCTTCTCGATTTCTGTAAGTTTATTGTTACAAACACCAAGCAGTGGTTGATAATATCTGATGTCTGAGATTAAGCTGTTCAGAGCTTCTTCTTTCCTTGACTGTTTCTGTGATCAAATGTCTCGGTTCTCCATGCTGCATTCTGCAACCTGGTCTCTTCAGTCTTTCTCCCGTGTGTGATAATACAAGGCGATTTGGTTCATATAGGAGTTAGTTGCTCTGTCTGATTGGATTATTTTCGGGGAATACCATTGCCTGTGAGAGGCATGTAATGCATGTGATTGCAAAATGAGTGTGCCAGCTATGCACAGGTAGCTGCAGGTCTGGCTTTGGCACCAGGGAAGGAACCCAGGGACTCCCTTGCCCACAGAAAGGCTGATGGTACTGATAGCAGCTGGAAGCTGTGTAAGGAGGTTTTACTGAAGTAGAGCTATATTACCTACCTTCTGTCTCCAAACTAAGGAAACAGGGGCTGTGAAGATACCTGTCAAATAGTACAAGCTTACTCTCTCTTTTATGGTTGCCTTTCTTCTATAGGAGAGAAAAAAATTGAATGAACAGTTACAAGAAATAAGAATTTAGGTGTTCAGTATTTCTAGCTTTCCTGTTGTCTGAAGGCAAGTGTATATGACAGCTGTTTTCGTACCATCTTCATAAACAGAAGCTTTAATAACAATATCAGTGCAGTTTCAGTACATTTTCCTTAAATGTGTCACCTTGTAAAGAGTTCTAAAAATTTTTTTCTCATGACAAACACATTTGTATTTGTAACAGATTACATGTAGGGCAAAATATCGATAATTTAGGCTTGAGTCTAGAAAAAAACCCCTGAATTCTTATATTCCTTTTTTTTCTTGCTCATATACATTTTGAAATTTGAGTATTTGGGCTCTGAAGTATCTACCTACGCCATATCTAAGGTTATAAGATGAAGAAGCTATGCACAATTCAGCAAGAACTTCAGAGCTTCAGAAAATGACAGTCACAATTTCAAAGAATTTCTTTTTTTGGTTGTTGTTATTAAAATTGGTGAAAAGGATGAAAATAATTCTATTAATCAATTACTGTGGCACTTGGAAACCCACAGAAGGTGGGTGAGAAGTACTCATCTGTAGGCAATCAAAATGTAAAAATGCTTTCACTGGTCCTGGAGAGAAAAGGAAGCAAATACCTCCCAAGTAACGAGCTAATAAGATCCTTCATGAACTGAATACTTTCTTTGCCTCTCACTTGACCTGAAACATATGGCAAAAGGCTGGATGTGGAAATGATCCAATTCATGAATTTATCCTGTTAGATTATTCCAAAATAAACTGGAAACCTATGCTTTATATAAATAAGTATATGTATACAGACAAGCCTTTTAATTAAAGGGAAGTGTTTTAGTTAATATAATGTGTAAAGGATATAGTAGCCACTTTTTATTTTCTGCACTATCAAAACAGCAACTGTAAGGACTTTTGTCAAATATTATCTCTTTTTGCAGTGACAGATGGAGAGAGAACTATAAGGGATGCCTAAATTGCATAGCACAAGCCTGTATGAGTAACAGTCAAGTTGCAAAGCTTCGTGGGTCCCATCTGATCTGATAACGCTTGGCATGCATAGAGAAAGGCTAAATTTTATGTGCCTGATCAGCTGTCTCCCAGGGATGCTAGGCATTAGTTGTCTGATAGATGTTTATCTAAGTATCAAAAATCTTCTGTGAAGCTTACTTGCTGAAGATTTTTGGAGGTAGGAAAGAAACAGCAGAGGACCTTGGATTTGGGGTGGAGGGTGAGGAAAAAAAAAAAAAAAAGAAAGGGGAAATTTAAGTTCCTGTTTGTCATTCTCACTTTAGAAGAGATAGGACCAAACTCCTGAAGGAAATTAAACTGAATGCTTGAGAACTGATCCAAAGGTACTGTTTGAGTGGAATGTGAACAAATTGTACCTCAGGACCATTCTGTGGACCTGCTTGATTAATGAAGCTGCAAAAAACTCATTGAAATACAAGTCTACTACCCATCTCTAAGAGAAAAAGCCGTTTGGTAGCTGGAAAGAATGTGTAAGTTCAAGTACTTTAAATTTAAAGTCAGGAGTTTCAATTTCTTCTAAAGCAGAAGGCTCCTGTCTCTCATCAGCAGTGCTGAACCACTCAAAACCCTCTGAACAACTTAGATAATCCACCTTATTTCTTGTCACATTGAGCAAGGCATTTTTTTCCAAAGGAAACATGACAAAGCCAAATCTACTCTTCTTACCTCTTGTCCTACTGCTACACATTCTTAAGAATCAATGATTATTTAGGCCACCAGAATATTGAAGCCACAAGGCTGTTATTCAAAATAAGAATCAAAGCTTACAGCAGGCTTAGGTGGAAGGATACTGAGTCTTAATTATCTTCAGGTCAATTTAATTTTACACAGAAGGCTTTAAATCTGCTTTTTGCTGTAAGTGCTTGAAAAATATTTATAGCTGATCCTACAAAAGAGTGTAAGCACAAAAGTTTCTATTATTTCTTTTATTAATATTAAATTATTTTATCTACTATTTTCCTGCTGCTATCTGTATATTCATTAGTTATTTTTAAAGTATATGATTAAATTCCAGCTGAACTATGTCTTTATGTTAACAGGGACAATTTTCTATTTTGAAGTATGCAATCACTATAATTTTTCATGAAGTATTTTTAAACATCCTACCTATTTTAGTTGCGTGCTAAAGAAAAAAATATTCAATCTTAAAAATATTTCTATTGTATCACTAGCTTTGAAGGGATGACTAGGGCTGGAAGACACTTCTGGAGGTCCCTTCTCTCACCCCCTCCTCAGAGCAGGGTCTCCTAGACCAGTTGCTCAGGGCTGCGTCCAATCAGGGTTTGACTCTAGAAACAATGTGGGGGACTCCACAATCTCCTGGGCCAACTTGGGCCAGGGTTTGACCACTCTTAAAGCAATAGGGTCTTTCTACTATTTAAAACTGATTTACCTTATTTCAATTTGTGTCCACTGTCTCTAATAAAGGCCTGCCTTTACTATTTACTATTATATACATATAATCTGAACCATTACCTGTTCTTTGAATGTTTAGATTCTTGGTTTTCCCTCTGAGAACTTTGTGAAGAAGCTGATTCCTATTGGAAGTTGTCCTGGGTTCTGGTTGGGATAGAGTTCATTTTCACAAGAAGCTGGGGGGGGAGCCTGGACAGGTGACTCAAACTAGTTAAAGGGGTATTCCATACCATATGACATCATGCTCAGTATATAAAAGGAGCTGTCTGGGGAGGAGGGGTTGCTGCACTGGGATTGGGTGAGCAAATTGCATTGTGTATCACCTGCCTTGTATATTCAAACTATTGTTTTGATTGTTTTCCTTTCCTTTGCTATCCCAGTGAACTGTTCTTATCCTAACACCCAAGTTTTACCTTTTTCTTCCGATTCTCATCCCTATCCCACCATGGAGTGTGGGAAGGGGTGAGTAAGCAGCTGTGTGGTGCTCAGCTGCTGGATGGGGCTAAACCATGTAGAAGAACCATAACATGAGGCCTGATTTCTGGAACTTGGCCTCTAAGTTACTTCTATCCTATCCAACATCAAAAATGCAATGTACTGGTCTGAAGGAAATTTTAATTCCCTGCAGAGCTTCTTAACTTTACCAAGCAGTATCCTGTATGGGGTTTTTTGTGGTCAGATACACTGCCAATGGTAACTAAATGAAAAGAAGCTGCAGTAGACTCATGTACAATACCAAAAGGTTGTGGCTTGGTTCAGAGTGTCTGACCCATAGGGAAGTGCTAAGATTTAGCATTTGCTATTTTAGAGGGCTGAAGATAGATAACAACAACATTTGTATGACAACACATGAAACTGTTTTAGGAAGTTCAGTGTCACAGAAGCACGTATGTCCAATATGTTATTTTTTCCCTAAGGAAAAGTTAGAATTTCACTAAAATCTCCTTAAATTTAAAACAACAAAGGATGTATTTATTTGGGGACAGGACTAGAGGCAATGGATGCAAATTTGAGAATTTGAGCTCAAGAAGTTCCGCACCAACATGCGGAAGAACTTTTTCACAGTGAGGGTGACAGAGCCCTGGCACAGGCTGCCCAGGGAGGTGGTGGAGTCTCCTTCTCTGGAGATACTCAAGACTCGTCTGGACACCTATCTGAGTGATATGAGATAGGGAGGCTGCTTTGGCAGGGGGGTTGGACCCGATGATCTCTCAAGGTCCCTTCCAACCCCTGCGATTCTGTGATTCTGTGATCTGCATATCAAAGCTGAAGTGCCTTGATGTACCATCTCCTAACTGTATATGCAAATAAAAACTTAGCTAGAATGTGTCTATATAATATGCAGCTTTTTCTCACCTCTTGTAGGTATTTTCTTTCACTGAGAAGAAAAGCTTCCAAGAAAAGTATTCAGAAAGAATAAACCAAACTATGCAAATTCAGCAGAGGATTTTTTGATCTGTACAAAAGGAACTGATTTTTTGATGCTCAGTATTCAGCTAAATTTGAGCAAAAAGCTATAAAACTGTACAGATTATGACGATCCTTAACTATTCCAAATTTAAAGGAAATAACTTCAGGATATATTTCAAGTGTATAGTTTCTTGTTTTAGACAAGATCCACTGATTACAGAGCTTCATCTATTGCAAACTAACTGCCAAACTGGAAAAAAAGATCATTGACGTCAGTGATCTTAATTTTCTCAGCAAAACCTAACTTCATCATTTTTTTGGAAACGTTGAGTTGATAAAAGTGATTTGGTGGTACTAGCCAGAAATGCTTTAAGATATCCTGGTTCTAGTCCTTTCTTTTATATTAATGTGTGGCTTTGTTCCATATCATGATCCAAAAGACTCGTTTGCCAGATGTGTACAAAAGCTTATGAATAATTCATTACAAAGAAAGAAGAAGGACATAGTACAAGTTTGTTTTAAAACTACTTTGTACCTGTAAATTTTAAAATTTTACTTAAAAAACCTCTGATTCAATAAATATTTTTGTGTTGAGACTGAATGTGTCTTCTTTTATTGGGGGATGTAAGCATCAGTTTTCATTTTAAGTTCATTATTTCTTTTATTCTGGGTGTATTCCTACTTTGTATGTTTGGAGGAGGAAGTGGTGTTTAGAGGGCAGAGGTAAAGCCCCATGTCTCCCTGTTACTGTCTGGAGAAACACTGAACACCGACCTTAGGGGAAGCAATAAAAATTGAAGCTAACTGTGTTAGCTTTATTTAGAATATAATTCTCTGATGTGATGCCAGAACATACTCGCTAAAAAGTCTTTAATGCACAGCAAGGGTTAGCTGTCTAACGAGGTATGAGACAATTATATTAATCAACTATGTCTTTTCTTAATCTCTCAGGGTAAATAGCTGCACATTGGTTATGCCTGATTTTTATTGGGTCTGCCAAATTCAACTGCAAGTTAGAGTTCAGGAAGCTCCTAGAGACATCTGTCTTGCTACGGCTGCTGTTTAATTTCTCTGGATGGAGCTAAATGTTTATACCAGGTACTAGATAGTTTTCCTTGCTGTTTCTTACTTCTTAGGATATGACAGTTATGGTATCTTTATGTTTCAAATATATGAAATTACCTTGAAACCATCCTGACATCGTATTTTTCCTGTACATATCCCAAATCTGGCATTGTTAATAGGCATCCAAACCCAATCCAAAATACACCCCAAAACTACTGGTTATAGAAATCTTAATACTGTCTATTCAGATGCTGTATTTTACTGGCACATTGTTTATTAGCTACTTGCTCCTATACTGATGTCTTACTTTTACTGATCATTTTTGTAGACACAATTTTTGCTTGTTTGTATTGAGTCCAGTAGTCCCACAGCATGCTTGCCTACTCTGAGATGCAGAAACGTGCACTTGTGCGAAGCGTGCAGGGTTGCCTTAATACCACTCGACACTGCTTTTCAGTGTGCACTGGTTTATCTTACTCAGTTCCTTGCAGTAATCCATTTCTCATGGGTAGTACACAGAGTTCCACCTTCATAAAATACTCAAGGCAGCTTGTCAGCAGAAAGCTTCTTATTTAAATGTAGCAATATATTTTTATTTATGATGATGATGTAGACAATGCAGTGAGTGTACGTGGAGCTGCGCAAACTGCTACAACACAGACACTCCCATGCCCTCCTTGGTTGCCTGAAGAAGTGATGTGTTTGAGAACCAGAAGTGAGAGCTTTATCGTCCTTTGATCTCCATGGGAACACACACAATTAAACTCAAGCAGCTAGAAAGGAACTGCTCTGCAGAAAGCCCCATCTGATGATAACACCAGCCTTATTTCAGCAGCAGCATTAGCAACAATAGGAGCCAACTGTCTAAAGCCTCTCTCTGTTCAGCTCATCCTGGATGTTGTCTGAAGTGGGATTTGGAGAATGCTACATTCAGAGAAAAGCAAGTTTACAGGGATTTTGTGTATCAGATTTGAAGCAGACCTGATGTGGTGTGCTTTTCTGAAGACAGAAAAGCTTCCAGCTGACAGCTAACTCAAATATCCATAGTCAGATGTAACAAACTATTAATGTATCTACAGTGTAAAGAGAGATAATAACTTGCTTATGTTTTAGGCTTTTTTATGTGTCCCAAGTATTATCTAGAAGCTGAAGAATGTGATGCCAACAAGTAAATCAACAGACTACAGAGTAAGTGAGAGGCAGGGGAAAAAAGGAAGCATTTTCATCTTGATTAAACAGTAGGTTCCTCAGAGAGCTCAGGAAGCATACTTGCAACATCACCTTTGGGCATCTGTTTTAAGTTCCTGAATTAAAAGATTCATTCTATAGTTTCTTCCAATGGGATAAGGAGCCAGCGTACTGTTTTTTTCTTTCCTTTCCCTGTTTGGGTTCCTAATCTGGTAATTTAATTTAGTGTCTCCATTAGCGTTGTTTAGGTCAGCAGAGTGCTTTTGAAATAAATTTCCTCATCACTCCTGCTTGCCATGCTTTTGAGAAAATAGAGTGTTAGGGTTTTCAGTTGAGACTATCCCAAAAGATGGGGTCCAGGTGTGCTCCTCCAAAATGCAGGTGGTATGGTGGCTTTTGCTCTCCAGGTCAGTTCTATCTATGCTGCCCTGCTTGCTCTTGTACACACAGCCTGAGGTATCTGCCTAATGTTAGCCACTGAAAATCCCCCCCACAAGCATTTGCTGATGGTGGCACAGAAACCCACTGTATTGCCAGAACCAAACCCATGTGGCAGAGACTCGGATCTTAGAGAGGTCTGAAAGCACCTTGAAATCAGGTTTCAGTGAGAACTACTTCATGTTTAATGTTTTCCTGAGGGGCTGTTTGTGAGGGAAGTTGTTAATTAATTTATGTTTGAACAATATATCTGAAGTTCTAGCACACTGTTTGAATTTTCCAGGCTCTCTTCATTCTTGGTATTGTCCACAAACTTTCCCACAAATCTGTCTTGCACAACGTTGCCTACAGTCAGAACATTATTCTGAAGGTGGACTTGCAAGCATGCCTGTTGTGTTGGTTTGCTTAGGTGGTCTGGGACACGCTTACATCAGGTGCCAGCACTAGCATTTATGCAGGTTGCAGCTGATTGCAAGTTTAATAGGTGAACATTTTTCTCATTGCAGAAAATGATGATTTATAAAAAGATTTATAAAAAGATTATTTCACTGCAAGTCAAGAAAAAAGTGTTATTCATTTAAAAAAAAAAAAGTTAAGAAAATTCTGGTTCTTTTTGAACTCCAACACAGATAACTTTTCTTTACTACAGGATTATTGCTACCTAATAGATTAAGCACTGAATGAAGAAATGAATAGTCTATCTGTTAACTTGCTCAGGCATCTAGGATCTTATTCTACCTATGATTCATTTTCCCACACTGATGTAAGATTTTTTTTCCATCCCAATATCAGAGAAAAGAAAAGAAGATATATCTCCCTATAAAGTAAGTGCAGAGGTAGCCATTTTTATTTTACTCATGCAGCTAATCTTCCTATTACAGTGCACGTTGAAGAGGCTGAGACAGCTCTGTGAAAAAGAGCACAAACAAAATCTGCTCAGGGAAGGAGAGCTGGTGGATCTTCAAAGCCTGTCAGTCTATAAGATAACAAGCTTCCCCTAAATCAGAATGTGATTTTTCAGTTAATACTTTGAGGATGCAAAATATGAAATACTGAGTGTGTATTGCTAACAGGCACACATATACAACCACACAATTCATATACACATGCACACACACATATATATATAAGTATATACAGCTGACCACAGAGGTGGTGTTGGGGGGCTCCCCCTGCCCTTGAGTCTCCTGTCCCAGTCACACTGCACAGGGATCAGCCTTGCACAGCACAACCTGACAGATGCACTGAGAGAACTGCCTTCCTCTCTAATTAAAATGTGTGAGCTGAAGGTATATTTGCAGCGTGCAGATAAGCAGGTGAGAAACCCAAGGATGTAAACAGGAACTGAAAATGTGCTTGTCCCCCAGCAAGAGCTGAGACTTGGCTGACACAGAAATATTGCCTGGGAAGCCCTGTGTAGTGCAGAATATATTGAGGATATTTTTCTTCTCTTCATCACTGAAATACAGCTAACGATATTTATACGTTTTTCCTGTAGGTTTATGTTCACCGCTATAATACAGCTACAAATATCTTTTCTATTACTTTGAACTGAGCTCTAAATTTAAGCTTTTGGTCAATATAAACTCCCACTCTGGGTATATTCCTTACTCAGAGCTTGGTGAGGTGGAAGAGATGATCTGATTTATTGTTAAGGCTCATCCTGGGTGTAGGCTGTCTCCCACTTGCCCTGCAAACACTGCATGGTGTCTCAGTACTGAGTTCCTCACAGGCCAGCAGGGCCACCGTCTTGTAGCTGTGCAGAAGACTGAAAAAAACCAGCTGTGCCCCTTATCGCAGTGGGATTCCTTCTCATAAAAATGTGGGGGCTTAGCTGCTGGCTGAGGTTAAACCCCAACAGTTGTACTTACCTTAAAATGACTGCCCTGAGATGCTGAGATATGTATTCATATATATATATATATACACACACACATTTTGTATATATATGTATATGTGATGCATATATATGTTTAAAAATAAGATTTTGGAAGTTTCCATGTTTGAGAGGTAGTTATGTTTACAGATGCATAAAGGCCAGAAAAATTATCTCTCGTTTAGCTGTCTCTGAACACTCGCATGGATTTTTTTGTTCAGGTTAGCATTAAAATGTCATATGGACCTCACAAGATCTGACAACATTGACATGAATAAAAATCACAGAATGATTGGGGTTGGAAGGTACCTTGAAAGATCATCTAGCCTGCCCCCTCTGCCAGGGCGGGATCTCCTTGAGTAGGTCATGCAGGAACACATCAAGGTGGGTTTCGAATCTCTCTAGAGAAGGGGACTCCACAACCTCTCTGGGCAGCCTGTGCCAGTGCTCTGCCACCCTCACAGTGAAAAAGATTTTCCTTATGAAAGTGTTGGCATACACAAAGGTGGAAATTTGCAAAAATGAGTAGTTGATTTTACTGGCAATCAAGGAACTTGAAGACCTCTTTGTTTAACAACAGACTTTCATTTTTACAATAAAAGAAGGGAATTTAATAAAATGCACTAATAATTAAGCTGCTTTATTCCTAGGGGTTAAATATCCCAAACATTTCAAATTGCCATTCCAAAAGTAGCTAAAAATAAAAAAGGCTATAATTAATAAACAGTGACTTTCAGTGAAGATAATGTGCTTTTTACATTTTTTAAAGATCATTTTAAATTTGAGAAAGTCTTCCTAAGACTATTCTTTTTGATAACACACTTGAAATTTAATTGCAGAAAAGATTAAATCTTAATTGAAATAAATTAATGTAAAACACAATCCATTAGATCCAACAAACTTTAGAGATTTGTATGAAGGTTTTTTCAACAACAATGCTAATTAATTGCTAAATGCTGTGGTTGTTTTGAACTCTTACCATTCATCTACTGATGTTGAGAGAAACAGCCGTCTTACTGAATGGCCAAATGTTAACTGGGTTTTGTGACACTCCTGGGCATGAAAAGCTTTCTCATCCTGAAATGGGGCTGGAGTTACTACATTGAGTGTACACAAATGCAGGTTTTCAAGCATCAGTATTTGTTTGGACACAACCTCAACCATGGTATTTGGAAGCTCTGTATCTAGGGACAAGAAATCCACCTTCTTCAGATCTAGCTGTACACTGTGTGTGAGACTGACCTGGGTAATGGCAATGACCTCCTTGTTTTTAAAGTCTATCGATCTAATTGGTCAATCACTCCCTAACCCTTTGCTTCTCACATGCACCATTTTGCTGCCTTCATCTCTATTGCAATTCTGCTTAATTTTTTTTCTCATATCTGTATGGCCTTTCTTGTTTCTGTTACTCCAGAGGTTCATCACCATTACTCAAGGATCTAGTAATTGGTATGTTTGTGCCTGATTGTTTTTTGGTTTGGTGGGCTTTTAAAATTTTTATTATTTTATTATTATCCAACACTTTGGTATTCACAGGATTCTTGAAAATTGGTCAGAACAGCACCAATCTAGTCAAGCAACATATGGTCAGTTTATATATTTGCATACTCAGAGGTGGATGCTATTGGAACAATACAAATAAATAAATAAATTACCAGAAAATATGTCTCTACCATCAAATCAAATATAAATCTTAGAAATATTGAAATCCCTAAAGGAGTCTGTTAATGGGAAGCCTGTTCCCTAATATGTGCAGTCTTTTTATTCATATCGTTTGGTCTGTTGATAAAGCTTATTAATTGGACAAATAGGAAGTCCCTAAATACAGTTATGGTCAGGTTGAGCTTTGGTGTTCGTGTATTCAGAACACAGCAGAATGGCCAAAGAAACCCCTTTTATTTAATTGTAAGTATAACTTTAAAAATATTTTTGTCCATCAGAAAATAGTGGGAGAAAAAAAGAGAGATAACATTAGAGGGAGCTGTTGCACAAAGGAAAAAAAAAACCACCCTAAAACCCAGCAGTAGTTCAGAAACCTTTCCTTTCTTCTAGGCAAAATAATAATAATAAATATAACGCAGAAGAAAAAGAGAGGGGAGTGAGCATGTAGGAAAGAAGCCATGACAGTTATAAAAGGAAATACGATGATGCTCAGTGATTTGATGAACACGTCCCATAATGCTGATCTTAGGGATGGCGTGGCAGGGCTGCTGCGCTGCAGACAGTCTGCTTAAAAATGTCAGTGTAACAGTCACCCTGCAGCCACCCGAGTCCTCGACCTAATTAATTTTGCATGACTTGGCAGAGCATCCTTCAGGTTCATTCATTACTTCTAAGAATAAAGCCTGTGCTATTCTTCATGCTGGAGAGGAAGCGTGAGAGGGAAAGGCTGAGCAAGATGATGTCTTTTAGAGAGCTGCCCCATGGCGATCAACCTTCAAAAGCAGAACGTTCAAAAGTGTCATCCAGCAGACGTTTGCTGACCTTATATTTTCTGTGGTTCGTTCTTTCTCTGTGCCACACTACCCTGGACAGAGGGCCTGTTTTCAAAGTATGCAGCCACTGGTGAGGAAAGAGTGGCTCCCACTAGTTTGAGGAGCTGGGCTTTGTTATTATTTACTAAAACACCATGAAGCTGCTTTCTCCTTCCTCTTTCATGCATGAAAAATGAAAAGCTTTGAGCTTGTTCCCCTGCAAGAGCATACTTTTTTCCTCCTTCATCCCCATGAAGAATTCACACCATAAAAATGGGACAAGTTTGGGTTGGACTTGATAATTTATGACTGTTTTCCAGATCCTATAGATTATTAATGCAAATGGGACTTAGTGAATAGTTAGGAACGAGGATACTTAGCAAACTCCAGAGCTAGGTTTCAAAGTAGTAAACAAGATATTTTTTAACACAGGATTCTGTGAAATTTGGTCTTGCAGAGAACAGTAAAGGAACTCACTTTTATGTTCCACATGTTTGTGGTTTTGGTTTTCCTCTCCTTTAAAAACAGTAACCTACAAAGCACAATAGGGACCTGTACTCTTTTTTTTTTTTTTTTTTTCTATTTCAAGACATTATTTCCTGGAAAATCAAGAGAACACATGTACTAGGTTGAGATTAATTCAGTCCCACCTTTTTGGTGAATGCTTAATTTTCTAAATCCTTGTTAGATTGTGCAGGAAATCAGGCAGTTGTGAACTATGAGGTTTTTTAATTTTTGTGTATTGTCAATACTATCATATGCACAAAAGTGAGCCCCGTGGTTTGGAATGTACTTAGAATGCGAAATGCACTTTTTTATCAAACCTCTTATTTTTGCTTTTCAGTTATCTTGGAGACATACTCCCAGTCCGCAAGCTCATTTTGAAACAGGAGAATCTCTAGGATTGAGATTCCTTACTAGTAGCATTACAATCCTGACAAACTTCAAGATACGGTGAACTCTTAGAAGCAATAACAGATAAGGAGCTATATAAAATTCTGTTCACTCAGGACTGCAGCTTGAAGACCTACACACAGACTTTTTAGACAGTAAATTAGATGAAAACCAGTGTTTCCATCCCTTTATCAGAGTGTTTAACTATTCCATTCTGGATATGCTTCTTTGCTACACAGGCTTTCAAAATTAATTTCAGATAAGGATTGGTCTCGATGGTTTTTTTAAAAAAAAAATTTGTAAGGAAAGAAAAGCAGAACAACTAAAATAAAACCATTTGGAGGAAGAACACAAAGTCTCTCTTGATCTGTTTAGCCCTCTATTTCAAATTCTTCTGCAGCTTTAATCTTCCTGCACATAGTAAGCAGATTATTTAATTTTACATTCTCTCTGTAAAAATGTATCAGTATCTGTCTTTACCATACTACTGGATAAATGAAAGTTATTAAAATAAAATTAAAAATAATCTCAAAACTAGTGTTTAAATATGCCTTTTTGATACTCAAAGGAGTGACACATGAGTACGTGTGACAAACCTATGACATTGTCTGAAATTTTTTATTTATTGATAATTTTTTACCCTGCTGGAATCACGATTTCTATTCAATGCAGAGGATTAAAGGATTTTTGAATTAAGCATAATATTAATATTATAAAAGTAATAAATAGAATAATATATAATAATTAGACCTGGATCTTTACATTATGGATACTACCTTTCTTGAAACACAATGTCATTCTATGCTACTCACTTCTAGAATCTGAATTCTTTTACAACTCAGGGAACAAATGGAATGATGTAAAATTACAATGATAGATAGGCTTATGGTTGTGTATTCAATATTGTTAAAATCTTGGCGGCAGGGTTGTATTCAAATGATGAACTCTGGTAATATCCATAAACCTATAGGGAATTTGGTTTTAAAATGCTTATAATGAACTGGAAGCCC
>VZTU01009285.1:15848-39211 GCA_013400835.1 Zapornia atra
CGCATGTTACTTTGAAGTAAGGATTTCTGTTGGTTCTTACCAGCTTTGTGTTCTAATATTTGATCCAATACCTGAGATACACGTGAGAATATAATTATGTCCATGGAAGAAATGTCTTTTCTTTAATTGGCTTTATTTCTTGCACCTTGCCTTGAAGGCTCAATTGCAAGTCATAGATTGTTCAAATGGCAATTAGAAAGCATGAGTCTTTCTGACTTAATTAGCCCTACCCTGCCATTTCTGTCAGAAATATTAGACCAGGATACAGGACACAGAATGGAAAACTCTCAACTTCACTGACAGTGGTCTGGGTAAGCAGCTCTGTCCTCACCCCTGGGCAAAGGCTCACTGAAATTGACCTCACTGAGCTCAACAAGTCTGGAAACAAATTTTGCTAATGTCTGGAGTCTGTGGTGATTCTCTCAAGCAGGAATCCTACCTTGAATTTTATATTTTAAAAAAAATTTCTTTTGGATTACCTTCTTAAAACTGATAATGGGCAGAACACCAAACACTTGCAACAAGTTGTGAGTTTTAGATATATCTTTGGAAGAATGCATTGAATTAGTTTGGGAATAGGACAACTTGGAGACACTGAAGTGACATTTTCCTTTTGTCTTCCTTCCTACTGTTCTATCAGATGAAGAAGACAGAGTGAGTGAAATAGGTTTCTGAAGATACTGAATTTCAAAATGTAAGAGAGATTAAACGATGTGCAGAAAGTCTTTCCCTTCTGAAATACCTCACAGTTATGAAACAGCGATTAGAAATATAGAGATCTCTAAATCCCAAAGCTGCCAGTGTGGCTTGCTGCTGAGGCTTGCCTTTCTTCAGCAGGAGAGGTAGGTAGTGCCTGAAGCTTACTTTGACCTCTTTATCTATAGGGGATCTTCTTCTACAGTGTTATATGAACATCCTTCCTGATTAGGTTATCGCATCTTTCCCTAAGCAATTCTACCTGACTTTTCTCAAATGATGCTGTATTACCCCATTATGTATCTCTGTTCAGCTCTCCTGTTTGTAGACTGTGATTTGGTTGGTGACTCTATACATCCTGCTTTGGTATATTCTCTGTCTTTCACCCTTTATCACAGCTTGTTTTACATGACTTCTATGACTTAACTGCTTCTACAAACTGGGGAGTCCAGCTGAGATCCACAGGTGAGGCTGTAGGGAGAAAAAGGTAGGAAGCACAGTTGTTGTCCTCATAGAAGAAAGGTAACCTGGTTAGGACCAGGTATGACATGAGGCTTCACACTGACTAGAGCCAAGATGAAAACTTGACTCCAGTGTGTAAAGCCATGCCCCTGGATAGTCATTCTAGGGATTGTGCAGATCCTGAACTGCCTTGAACAACGACGTAAGGAGGGTATACAGAACTCAGAGCGTGTGCAGTTCTTTCTGTCACCCTTCTGAGGGAAATGAGTTAAGCTCCTATGAAAGTTTAAGGAGGAGCATGTCAAGTTAATTAAGATATTCACACCAAAGGGAAAAAAAAAAGTTTTCAGTGAGATGTCATCAGCTGAATGAGAGTCAGAAAGAAAAGACAGCAGACCTCTTAACTGTATTACTCATGAGACATTTACTATGCCAAGAGTGCCAAAGTCAGTGGTTTGCTGGGTCTATGCCTGGAATAGACCTGTCCAGGTATTCAAGCTGCTCTTACTGAAAGAGAAGTTACCTAGAAGTAAGATGGTATATTGTGTGTTCTGCATAACAAGTTATTTTATGTGAGAGCATGGATGACATTGTGTTCCCTTGATGGTATCCTGTGTTTCTCATTCTGAAGAATTTTGATCTTTTTCATTACTGTGAAATTTTGATTTTTAGTAACTCCTTTGCTCTAGAAAGATCTGGAAGATCATGATCTTCAGTGGGTGAAGCCCTAAAGATGCTAGACTATTGTAAAATTATATGACAGACTGATGGGTTCTTTGAACTAAAATTATGTCAGAATGTGTTTGAAACACTGAGAAAAAATTGTAATCTTAAACACTTCTGTCAATGAGAATTACCCTAGTATTCTTTGGGTTACATTTATAGTGCTTTTTACTCAGTATTCACTATCACTGCTACTGTAACCAGTAATCAGTGTTACTCAGTAATCAAAATCAGTCAAGTGTTGATATTACTCTTGCTGCTGACTACCAAGGACTTTTAGATGGTAACAATTTCTGTTTGGAATAGTAGATATCAGTATCCCACATAAATGTATAGAATAACATATATATATATATATATGGATACAGCACTGGAACTTATTACAAACAGATGACATCTAGCAGACTGAGCAGCGGGTAGAAACATCTACAATAATATCATGCCATGCATGGCTGCAAGTATGTGAACTAATGCTACATCTCAAAAATGTTTGGCAATAACGCTTGTAATTCTAATCTTTCATTTATGTGATTTGTCAGAAAATAGATATTTGAGACAGTGAAGCTAAAAATCTTTCAGTTATGTTATGTACCTCTGCAATCTGAGCCACCTGTGTGAAATTCCATGTTCCACTCAGTACCCATTCTGCATCTTTGATTGCTTTGTAACACATCAGTAAGGAAGAACCATGTATTATTTGGCCTCAAAGGGTAGTCTTACCACCTTCTGAAAGCTTGTTCAATGAGTTTCGTTTGTCTAAATCAAGACAACTAAATATTAGACACGAAACCTGAAATGATGACCTTGGTTTTCTCTGCAGTCATGAAGTTCTTGCAGAGAAGTCTTTGAAGACAAAAAGATGTCATTCCTCTGATGGTCAGTATTCACATCTGAGCAGCCAGTCTAGGCACCCCTTGCAAATGCTACTAAAGTTTGATTCATCTGATGTGCCATGAACATCTGTGTTAGGAAAACAGATAACAGATTAAAATTTCTTACTGCTGCTCTTTATTGACTACAAGGTAACTGAAGCTGATTATTTTTCAAGGTGACGTATTGTGCCCTAAATACTACCTGTGCTGGATCCAGCTAAAGGCTGATTTTTTGAAAGTCTATATTCTCCAAGCACAGTACAATGCTGGAAAACAAATCACCAAATATTTACCTGTGGATATCATGGGGATTGGGAAACGTGAAAGTGGGATGGGGAAGAGTGAGTAATCTGGGGTTAATGAGCTGTCACGCACTCATGTACTTGTGAAGCAAGTTAGACTTTGAGGAAAAAGTAATAAAGGGAAATCACAGACCAACTGAGTGAGACTAAAGAAAAAGAGCTAGACCTTTGGTCTCCAGTGAGGTCTTGCCTGGAGGCAGGAATTTATTAGATTATTTCTACCAGCTGGTTCATCCCTTTGGGTGAGGGTCTGATTCTAAGGTGGCATTTGTAGCTTCTTGGTCCTGATAGTGATACTACACTCCTATCTCTGTAAAAAAATGTAACTTTATCGTAGCAGTAAGTTCACTCCTCTCTGGTAGGTTTTTAAACCTCCAAAAGCTTCCTTGGCTATGTGAAGGTTAACTGTCCTTCTGTCACTGCAGAAGGGAGATATGTCTCATTCATAGGCTGCCCTGAGAGGAGACAAAATGCTCTGTATTACTCTTCCTTGCAAAATGTTAATCATGCTAATCTAGTTCTTTGCAAGGTAAGTAAAGGTTATTCCTTTAATTCAGAAGCTCATGTCTTTGGCTTTTAGGGTGTGCTACATATAACTGCTGTATTGACAGGTTTCCAGTATCTACATCAGTTTCAGCTGTCCAGAGCTCGAAGGAGTCACTACAAAATGTAATTTCAAGCAGCACCTTCTGTGGCCAAGCACTGTGGCAGGCTTAGTGCTTCAGTATTGTTAATTTTTGTTCTTAAAAAAAAAAAAGAAAAAAAGAAAAAAAGGAAAAGACTACTTTTAATACTTTTATTTTCTTGGACAATACCTCTCATAACATCATATTCTTCTGGCACAGCTCTTTTTAAATGCTTCAGTTCAATTTCACAGAAAAGTTTGAAGGCTATTCTTGTATAATGTTCCTTTCTCCATCATTATCCATTGCAAATAATTCTTCTGTTTCCTTAAATTGAAGCTGTAGTGTATAACCTTTTACCTGAAATGTTCTTTAGTTATCCAAAGCTAGAGAGTAACAATACTCCAAGACAAATTTTTACCACTCTATTAGATTATTACAAACTGCTACCATTAATTAAATCCAAAAAGGAAGAACAGCACGACAACAAAATTAGTAGAAAGTAACTTGCAAAGGATTAAATATGTGATATGGAAAAAAAAACCCCAAACAACCAGATGGACGAAAATACTAATTAGGATTAAAAATAATGGCTAACAAATTGCTTGTGTTTAAAATACTACTGCCAAGTAGGACATTGTAGTCTAGCAACGACAATGGTGATGCAGCATTCTGTGAAAATGCCACATCTTTATTATTATTTTATTCCCTGCTTATACATCTAAGTCTTCATTATTTAAAGTGCCAAGAAGCACTATAAAATGATGTTAAGGAGGCTGTTTACTAAGGCCTTATGTCTCCTCTTAAGTCCAAAATACTTCCCTCCTGGAATCCCTTGATAGTGAATAAAAATCCTCGCTAAGGAAAGAAGTGTTAAGGGATCATTCAAGTTGATGTGCTTGGTCACAGTGATCCAGTCCTGACCAGACTTCACCCAGGAGGCCCTGGTAAAAGCCAGTGTATGACTAAAGGTCAGCAGTGGAGCAAGACAAAATGATGCCGAACTCGGGTGTCAGGAAACTGAATTGCCTGAGTAAGGTTCTGCTGTTTTGACCATGTAAAGCTTGTCTATCTAGTGAACAGCTTAATACCACAGACTGCCCTATAAAATAGGGAGCTTATGAACCTATTTCAGTTTCAACTGCATGATTCACCCAGTGCAAAGTCCCACCATCTGCCACCATTTTTGAAAGGGATAACTTGACAGTGCTAAAATGACGTCTTTTGAAGTTTATGTGGGCTAAAGAAACATACTTTAATTAAATATTAATCTAATTGAAATATTTTAGAATATAATAAATGTAAAACAATTATTATTAGTTTAGTGACAGTGACACCAAAAATCATAGTCCAAATTATTTGTTAAATACAGGAAAAAGTCTATCAACCTCACCCTTTCTCTAAGTCTTGAGGTTGATGGCTTTGGTCTAGATGAGTGGGTTACAGAGAACCATCAGTGTCCCAGTTTCCTCAGCTGGAGAATTATGATTTTAGAATTGATGGACTTCTTCCTCTGCTTTGCTGAGAAGAGTATGATGTTGATAGTTGCTTCCTCTTCACACTGGCATCCACTTATGGCTATTAATAGTACAAACTCTAGCAAAGTTTATACCTTGTTTTTTTCTTCATTGGTCTGCAATTCCATGTTGCATTGAAATTTACTATATATAGGGTGTCCATTATCTAGAGTGTAACAGATTTGCTCTTTGTTTTCTTTGTCGCCCCTGTAAGGGACTGCAGAACTGCACCCTGCTTTCTTCTCTCGCAACCTGTTCTAACAATTGCCCACAGAACTATACCTTTCCCTCTTTCTTCTCTCTCAATCTCTGGCAATCACCTTAAACAACTGCTTCATCACCACCACTATGCCAATGATTTACTGACTATGCAATGAGACATCATTGCAAAAAAAGCAACACCAAAAAACATGTAGAACATTACCTCACTGGACTTGAAGCAATATGTAGAGTGGGAATGCTCCCCCCACACTGGACCAGGAGACAGGACTGACAGGACAGCACAGATCTGTGGTGCTAACTATTGCAATCTCTCTCTCTCTCTCTTTCTCCCTCTTTTCCCCTCTTTTCACTTTTTCCCCCCTTCTCTTCTACGTTTGTTGAGGGCCAGATAAAGTGACTGGACACTTGACTCCATTTTGAGTCTTAATTCTGTTCCTGAGAATTGTGAAGACCTGGTCATGATAAAACACCTAATTGAACCTCACCCAGGAGTTAAGTTCAGTGCCCTCAACCACTCAGAGCAAGCTGAGGTCAGTTGGAATGCAAGGGGGTTTAACCTCCGCCAAATTGATCTATCTGGTTGTGGATCCTGACAACCTTTAAAATAGGTTTTACCTAGCTCCCAACTATGCAGTCTTTTAATGCCCAGTAATTGACTACTGGTGATTTGATCATGCACCTTGTTCCCGTGTTCACACCTTGAAGGCCTTAGTTGGCATTGCATACTTGTACTTCTCTATGCCATGTGCTTATTCCAGGATAATTAGCACTTCAATACAGAGTTAACTACATGGTATCACCATCTATTACTTTCAGAAGAGGATCAAAATTACATTAACAACAGGCATTGCATGTTACAATTGCACAAAGCTAAGCAAGACTAAAAATAATTGGATGACAGCCACCTTATCATTAGACAACTAATGTTACAGATAAAACAAGCAAGCTCCAGGCAAGCCTAAGATAAGTGCAGGCTAAGCAAGCCTGACAAGACCCACTTCTGAGGTCTCACAGAGCCAGTAAAATGCCTTTAGCCTTTTATTAGAAAAAGCAATACCATACTTACTGGGCTACATGAAACTACCCTTTTTCTGGTTTAGTTTTCCTCAGTTCATAGTAATGGTCTCGAATCAAAAGCTCAGGATCTTAGCACTGCTGCAGGGGTTGCAAATACCTTTTCTTGCATACTTCATGTGGAAACAAGTCCCAGGAGAATCAAGGTCTGTCTTTCCCGAATTTGTGTTTTTCATATTGTATGCTCATGTCAATTTTTAAGCACACAACTATGCTCAGAAGAATACCTTCATCATGCTTCTGAATTTCCCATTTTTCCACTCTGGCAGCATTTCAGAATATGTAAGAGAACAGAAATATGTTGCAGCAGTAGTTATGAAAGTGTAAAAACATCAGCTCCTCAGCTGTGTTCCACTTCTGTGTAAAAAACTGCTTCAGAGGAATTCCATCCTCTGTTTCAAAGTTTCTTGAAGTGGTTGAAAGCAAATTTTCTCTATGTTGATATATATATATGATGAAATGTTAGTTGTAGGGCTAGTTATAAGAGGCTTTATATCACCCTCTCTGGAGTTGTTTTTATGAGTCAATTAAAATTCAAACAAACAAAAAATTCCCTGCCTGGATATAAGCCCAGGGCAACACTCAATTGCCCTGATGTAGATGTTGCACTCAGGCTAGGGAATTTAGTGTAATTGTCAGATGTGAAAGTCTAAAATTAAGGGTGGGATTAATCTCACTTGCTTTTCCTAGGATGTAATGATGGAATGAATGAATCTCTGAAGTGTCTCCTCTGACTGTAGAAGGAGGCTAAATGATTTTCTTGAAGTACACAGCCTTATCTGGTCTAATAAATCTGGCTGCAAAGAAGTTTTACGGGATGAAATATCTATGAACTAAACATCTAAGTCTAAGAAAAGTTATGAGATGAATGCTACAGCCTAGGAATAATCACATAGACTATGGAAAAAATCTAAATGCACTCATTCAGGGTGACATTTTGACTCAGAATATATTTATGTAGGCAAGTCACAATTTTTCCACCCAGGAAGTTAGAAAAAGGATCTATGTCACTAAAAAGGATAACCTAGATGTGGTGGCTGTCATCTGCACTCTAAAGAAAACTTCCCATGTTTAACTCTTCTGTACTGAGCACTTCTATGCCCGTAAATCCTATCACATATCTTAATTCCATATTTTTTCATGAGTGTCCTTGTGTAATCCAGCAGTGCCGAAGATATTTTGAAAGGCATGCATGATCATGTAGAAAATGGCAGAAACTGAAGTCTAACATTGAAAGGCCACTAACATTCAAAAAGATTTCACTGAAACAAAGAAAAATCCATGAAATAAACTAGGCAAATAAGATTCTTAAAGATAGAAGTTGCGTTAATTTGCAGTAAGGTACAAATACAATTATAAAAGTAAAATTATACTTCATAGAAGGCAACACTGACATTTGGGCTGTCAAGGCAGGCAGGCAGGCAATCCAAATGTCAGAAGACAGGACAATATAATGCATCTTTGCTGAGAAGAAAAATGGATCTGAGAGAGTCCATACAAAGCAAGAATTTTCATTTGGAGGGAACAGTGATTGGGAATTCCTCACATCCAGTCAGCGCAGTTACATTGCACTCTTGGATTTGTGAGGAATATTCACTTTGCTTCTTAATATCGAGCAGCTGGGTGGGTGTTTGACTGTTTGTCATTTATTTATGCAAGGGTTGACAGATTGCTTCATTGTTATATTTTATATAAGAGAATTGGATTTGGCATTGATTATAGTGAGCAAGGATGACCATCACAGCTGAGGGCTTTTCTGTACACTATTATTTGGTAATGCCTGGTTGCTCTCACGAAATACAGTCTTGCTAAACAACTGAGGTAATTTCTGTCTTACTTTTTATAGGCACTCACACAATTTTTGGTTTGCTTATAAAAAAGCCAATAATTATTTAACAATAAGAAATCAAAATATTTTAAAACCCCCTAACAAACCTCCAAAGCATCAGTTTACAGAAAGTTATTCTCTGAAAATTTTGTAAGTAATTGTGGAGAGAATAGGTAGTATAACTAGTCTTTTCTTTGAGAGAAGAGAGTGAACTGGGATTCTATTTTGTTTTTCTTTCGATGTTTTTCACAAAAAAACTTTTAGTTTGATATTTAAAAAAAGCACAAATATAATACAGAGTATTTTCATAGCTTATCTGCACTGCATTTTCATACTATTTAGGTGGAGACAGAATCAACATATGATTACAGTTGGTGATAGGGTCTGCAATGATGTGCTTTGTACCTGCCAGTAGTAAGAGAGTGAAGAGAAGTGTTTGAGCCCTCTGTTGCATAGAAGTACTACCTAATAAAATGAACATATTGACTCATGCGTCAGATGATAACTGGCTTTTTCCTGTACTGTTGTCCCAAGACTGTGTTTAAATTTTGGAAAAGCATTGGATAAGCAGTGGTATGTTAAACACTAAGCACATCTGGCAAACTAATTTTATATAACTTTTCTGTGAGATTCAACTGAATTTACATGCCTGCACCCGACATGGCTGAAAGCAACAAAAAGTACTAGCAAATGTTCACATCAATGAATATTACAAATTTTTTTTTTTTAAATTGTATTTTTTTTTCTATCTTTCTACAAACAGACAAATAGAGAATTTGACTGCATTTATTTATTTTGTGTTATGAGCACAACAGGATTATATTTGAAATGGTTGTTTCATTATCTTGGAAGTTAGTTGTGCTTTTAGGAGTCACATCAATTCAGAACCATTATGCCCCTAAACTAAACTACAACAAAATTTTGAAGCAGCACATACACAGTTTGGTGACCATAAAAACATAGGAAGTGCTCTACTGGGTCAGATCAATTTTGTTTCTGATAATGGCTCTACAAGCTTAAGGAGAGTTTTTTTTCTTTGTGTTTCCCAAACCTGTTGTGTTAAGGTTATCTGTATATATAGTCCTGCCAATTTCTACTGTGCATTTACGTGTTGCCCATGAATTTGCCTAAACCTTTTTTGAACATGCTGAATTGTTCGTCTCTGCAGCTGCCTGTAGCAACAAGTTCCTGAAGTTTAGTACATACTCAGTAAACGCTATTTGCTTCTATTGCTGAAACAATTTGTAACAATACAAAAATTACAGAATTTAGCCTCTGGACACATATTTCATGAACAGAATGGAAATCCATATTTATCATACAAATTGTTTATAGGATGTAATTTTCCCCATTCATTGTTATGCTCAGATGTGACTCGGCAGACTATCAGAACATAACACATAATTTCCTGGTATGTCCTGATAACTTCTTTCAGTGTCATGTCTTTCAATAACTGCAAAAAGACTAAAAAATTCCCAGCTCCAATGCTATTGCCTGCAGAATATCTTAATGATCTTATGCTGTGGGAAAACCGGTCTTTTCAAGTGGCAGAATTTTTTAATTTCATTTATTTATTTTCATTACTGATAATTTCTTTTAAAGATTTATGTTTGTAGTACTGTGCTTTGCAAAGCAGAAAGATCTTTCTTTACAAAGAAGATAATTTGCCTGAAGTATGTTCTGTGCCTAGAATACATGCTCTCTTTAAGTGAGAGAATTAAAGATGTGTGATGTTTTGGTTTCAAAATACAGTTATGAAGAAATTCATTATAACAAATTGCTAGGAATAATGCAAGGATTCCCAGCTGAAAATATAAGTACATTTAGAAAACCTACTTTTATACCCACTTTAGGCATGCCAGCTTTAACTTTTCAATTCTCTTGTATTTTCATCAGAACGTAATTTATTGAAAAGAGGAGGAAAAATGAAAGAGTATGGATAAACCTGTGTGTTCAGAAATCATGTTACTTTTCTGAAGGGACATGGGAATAAATAACCGATTTTAAAGTAACCAGGATGGCTTTAACACCTTTCTAGAAGTCTCTGAATTTCAAATTACAAGCAGCACTCAAAAGGCAGCAGAGAAATAGTGCTGAAAAGAGCACTTAGTGAGAAGATCTGGCCCTTTTTGAGCTCACCTTTTCTGTGGTGTTATTTCTACCTTTGTGGGGGTTTTTTTGGTAAGGTGAAAACATTCATCTTTATAACAACTCTAATGACAGATTCAAAATGCATTGACCTTGGAGAACAACATTTTTAGTGTTTGCACTCCAGCTGAAATGAAAATACTGCATTTCATAACACTTAGGTTGCAAATAACAAGGAACAAATTTGTATTTGTATACATCACCCCCGTTCTTCCTTGTAATATGTCGCGATGCTAAATAACTTTACTTATTTTTTCTTATATGTTTTATTCTCATGAAACACTTTGGATGTGGGATATCATATTGCATCAGCTTTTTCCTTTCTGGGCATAGGAAATTGTTTTTCATCAGTGTCCTGGGTTTCACCGAGAGAGAGTTAATTTTCTTTCTAGTAGCCAGTATGGTGCTGTGTTTTGGATTAAGGATGAGAATAACATTAATAACACACTGATGCTTCTAGTTGTTGCTAAGCAGTTGTAGTAAGCCTACACTAAGTCAAGGACAATTACTGTTATCCATACAATTACTGTTATCCATACATAGGAGATGATGTGCTTGAAAGCAGTCCTGAGGAAAAGGACATTGCAGTACTTATGGATGAGAAGCTGGACATGAGCCACCAGTGTGCATCTGCAGCCCAGAAGGCCAATTGCATCCTGGGCTGCATCACAAGAAGTGTGGCCAACAGATTGAGAGAGGTGATTCTGCCCCTCTACCCTGCTCTGGTGAGACCCCACCTAGAGCTTTGGAGCTCTCAACACTAGAAAGACATGGACCTGTTGGAGCACATCTAGAGGAGTGCCACAAAAATGGTCAAAGGGTTGGAGCAGCTCTCCTATGAAGACAGACTGAGAGAGTTGGGCTGTTCAGCTTGGAGAAGAGAAGGCTCTGGCGGGACTGTATAGCGGCCTGCCAATAGCTGAAAGGTGCCTATAAGAAAGCTGGGGAAGAACTGTTCATGAGGGCATGTAGCAATAGGACGAGGGATAAAGGTTTTAAACTGGAAAAGGGAAGACCTAGGTTGGAAATTAGGAAAAAATTCTTCAGTCTGAGGAGTGGTGGATCACTGGAACAGGTTGCCCAAAGAGGTAGTGGAGGCCCCATCCCTGGAGATATTCAAGATCAGGCTTGATGGGGCTCTGAGTGACCTGATCTAGTGAAGATGTCCCTGCTTACTGCAGGGGGGTTTGACTAGTAGACCTCTAAAGGTCCCTTCCAATCTAACACATACTATGATACTATGATTCTGTGACTTTTCAGCTTTTCACATCCTGCCAGGTGTACAAGGAGTTGGGAGAGCACAGCCAGGACAGCTGACCCAGGCTGGCCAGGGGAATATTCCCTAACATATAGTGTCAGGCTCCCTGTAGAACTGGGGGAGTGAATCGGGATGTTGGATCGCTGCTCAGAAACAGACTGGGCATCGGGTTGTTTTAGTTTCCTTCTATTGTGGTGAGCCATTGCATTTGTGCATTACTTGTTTTATTGTTGCTATTATTATCATTGTAATTTTTAGTCTTTTCCTTTGTTATCATATTAAACGGTCTTTATCTTACCCCAGAGATGTTTGTTTGGTTTTTTTCCATTTTTCTTCCATCCCCTTGGGTGTGAGGGGGAGGGGTGGATGTGTGGCTGCAGGGTGCTTAGCTGATGGCTGGGGTAAAATGACAACAATCAATTACCAGGTAAAATTTGGAAAGAGAAAAGCTGTTACTTCATAGTACATACAAAAAAAACCCCTGAAAACTTACTGCTGAAAATCTCTGAATGCCTCTGTCATTACTTTTCTTCTGTTCACTGTCAAGATACAGTTACAGTGGCCTCTGATGATTCCCTTTACAGCCTTTCTCTGCAGAAATTCTGTGAAACTTTCTGTTGGGGAAAATTGGTGAATATATCCTCCAGTTACAAGAGAAAGATGAAATCAAAAACTTTTTTCTTTTTTTGTATTCCAAATAAGAAATACATAACCTTAACCCCACTGATGATTGCTGCAGGGGTTTTGCCATTTCCTAGCCAATCCCACAGCATTATTCAGCTTCCCTGGGAACTATTTTTGCTTTGCCAGCAGGAGATACACTATCACGAAATTACAGCTTATATCACTTCTTGGTCTGTGGCCTGTTATGGATGTATTTAATTTCCAGTTCGTAAAATTTGATGTTTGTAAATGGCAATCCCATAATTTCCTATCAGAGTATGTCCAGCATAACTGCCATTAATTATAAAACTCTCCATCATCCCAGACTACTGTATTGAATGAGAAGAAATTGCTGCTGGGACTTTTGTCATCAATTGGGCATATATGTTCAACTTGTTCCTTGAAAAATAGATTATGTCACTAGTTATGGCTTGGTGGATATTATTTTAATAATAGATAATGGCTATTACTTATTCCCTGAATAATTTTACAGGATAGTAATAGAAAATTTTATCCAGACATGAGATGGGCACACAGGAACAACTGTTCACAACTCTTCAATATCTTTGTTCTGACCTGGAAATTAACATTCTACTTCCTTTGGATTTAAAGAAACAAGCTGTTCTCTTCCTTAAATAAGATACTCACATACATGCAAATTGTGAAAATTCCTTTTTGTTCAAGGGTAAGTTTTGACATTGTCGCACAGAGTATAATAGGATTGATTCTAAGTGAAAAAAACTATTATGGGGTCCTGAAACTTTTCTTAAATTAAGGTCAATTATTTAGTTATCAGTTATAACTTCTCTTTGAAATCACTGAATCTTCTCCTGAATTTACTCTACATATGCAAGGGAAAACCATTTTGGAAGAACAACAAACTTCTTATAAAACATAACTGAGTAACAATGTTGCCAGAAAACTGATAAGATTAGTAAAGTCTTTGGATTACCAACCAGACCGGCTCTTTCATGTGGAGACATTGCAACAAGAAGCCCGAGGTCAATCAAAAGAAATTTCAGAGCGTTGGGAAGAAATCTAAAACATTCAGGAACACAGGTAGGTAGTGTTCTCCTCAGTCCTCCCAGTAATTAGGAGAGACGCTAGGCGAAATAAAGGAGTCCTGGACGTCAACACCTGGCTCTAAGACTGGTATTTCCAGCAGAACTTTGGTTTTTATGATTACAAAAGAATCTTTGAGACACAAAATATACTGGGTCCTGAGGTGGTCCACCTGTCCCAATTGGAGGAAAGCTTCTTTGCTCATAAACTGGTAGGACAGACTGAGAAGGCTTTCAACTAGGAGTGATGATTGGAGGGGATACCAACAGACCTTAAGATAAGGGTTGACATGGCATCAGCTGAATGTGGCAATGACAATATGAGCATGTACACTGCTCCTACTGGGACAACTGAGGATACAGGGGCACTTCTGAAACACTTGTACACCAACACATGCACTATGGGAAACAAATAGGGCAAACTGAAAGGTCCATTCCCAGAGCTACAATACCACTGTCATTAATGAGATTTGATGGAATGACACCGATAGCTGGAGTGCTGGGATGGGGTGTTACAGGTTGTTCAGGAGGGATAGGCAGGGCAAGGGAGGTGGAGGAGTTGCACTGTGTATAAAGGGGAGGTTTGACTGTACAGACCTTACAGTTAGCGATGATGTTGTTGGGAGCCTCTGGGTAAGAATTAGTGGGGTAGAAAATGAAGGAGATGTTGTAGTGTGTGTCTACTACTCATCACCCAGCAAAGTTGTGAATACCGATGAGTTATTCTATATGGAATTAGGAGAAAACTCTGGATGGCTAACTCCTGTCCTTATGGGACATCTCAACTTCACAGACATCAACTGAGAATATCATGCTGCTGTGACAAGCAGGTCTTGAAAATTCTTGAAGTTTGCAGGAGAGAACTTGTCAAAAGTACTCACTGAGACAAGTAGGGCAGACGCCCTCCTCGACTTGCCGTTTGTGAATAGAGAAGGACTTGCAGGATTTGATGGTACATGACTGTCTTGGCTGAAGTGATCACAAAATGGTTGAATTTACAATTTTTGTTGTAGTAAGGAAAAAGGTTAGTAGAGTCACTATCCTGAATTTCAAGAGAACAAATTTTAATGTATTTGGGAGTTACTTAGCAGTATCTCCTGGGAATCTGCCTTTGAGGGTTTAGAAGTCCATGAGAGCTTTATGGAACCATCTTGAGAACCAAAAGCACAGCAGCAGGTAATGTTATAGTGTTGCAAATCAAGCAAGCAGGTCAGACAGCCAATTTGTCTGAAGAGTCAACTCCTTGTGGAACTCAGAAAAATAAATGGCATGATGTCTGGAAGTGAGGTCAGGCTTTGCAGGAGAATTACAGACCTGTGTTTTGCAGATGTAATGAGAAAACACAAAAGACCAGAGTTGGACTGGAGTTAAAACTGGTGAGTATTTGGTCAGACATAAAAAAGATTTTTAAAACATCAATAGCAAGAGGAGTTCTAAAGAAAACATGGGGGTTTTTTAGCTTCAGTCTGTAATATTAATGATTGACTTTGGGCTGTCAGACGCCTGAGCTGGAGATCCATGACTGGGAACAGTGACTTTCTATTTACAACACTGAAATCGTAAAGGACTAGATGCATCAAATGACAGTTCAGAAATCTGTGGTCCCTGATTGGATTCCCTGAAGGGTACCAAAAAAGCAGGTTTTAGAGGAGGACCCCTCTTAATCATCTAGCAAATGTCTTGGATGTCTGGGGAGGTCAGTGCTGACTGGTAATGAGCCAGCGTTATTCCAGTTTACGAGAAGGATGGTCACTGGAACAGACTTCCCAGAGAGGTGGTTGATGCCCCAAGCCTGTCAGTGATTAACAGGCATTTGGACAATGCACTTAATAAGGTGCTGTAACTTTTGGTCAGCCCTGAAGTGGTCAGGCAGTTGTTCTAGATGATCTTTGTAGGCCCCTTCCTTGCACTGTGTTCTGTTTTGTTCTGTTCACCCCTAAACCAGTTTCTCCCTTTAATATGCATTAGTCTACTTTTTACTTCAGCAAAGAATATACATAATAAAGCATTTTGGCTAAACTGATTCTGTTTGAAATGAAATATTTTGAACAGAAATCTCATTTTTTATTTCATTTATGAAGGCATACTTTAGAAATACTGAAAATCTTTTATTTTCATGTTCTGACTCAGACTAAGTAAACTGACCATATTGAAACTGCAGAGTAACAAGACTGCGTGAAACAAGGGCTCAAAATTAATTGAGTATCTAATGGCAAATTGTTTCTTTTAAGCATGAAAGCTAAGCTCTTGGCACAGGAATTAATGAATTTTCTAATTTGCAGACAATACTCAGGTTTGTTCTTATCTTTAGAGACATTAAATTTTTCGGAAAAAATAAAGGAGGCAAAAATATTTCAAGAAGAAAAAATGATTTTTCCCTCTTTGTGATCTGTCTACTCCTAGCAGAAAGGTGTTCTATATTCTAGCTTTGTCTTCGACCCTTGAATCCATTTATGGGAAAAAAGTAACTGTGTTTCTCTTTAAAGAACAATAGCAACTTCTCCTTTCTGGTGGGTTGACCCCAGTCAGCAATGAAGCACCCACCCAGACATTTGCTCACACCCTTACCTGATAACTGGAGTAGAAAACCAGAAGATCAAAAGCAAGAAAATTTGTGCCATGAGATAAACTATAATAAGTGAAGAGGGGAAAAAAAAAAAAAAAGTGCAACCTGCCAACAAAAAACCAAATAGACAAAACCCAAAACAATGATGTAAAGGCAGTCACTCAACACCATACACTTGCAGATCAATGACTGTCCAGTCTTTGAGCAATGGCTGCTTTGGAAAGACCAAAAAGACTATTTTTTATGTCTGCACATGACACTCTCTGGTGTGGAATATCCATTTGGTCAGTCTGTGTCAGCTGGCTTGGCTATCCATCTTTTTCTCTTGACCACCCCCAGGCAATTTGCAGGTGTTTCAGAGTGAGAACCAGAAAAAACTGTTTCTCTTCAAGAACTACTTGACAAAATCGGAACCACTGCTGTATTATCAACACTGGTTTAGCTACAAATCTAAACCACACTGCTATATGAGCTGCTTTGACGACAGTTAACTGCATCCCAGACAGACCCAGTACACCCTTGATTTTGTCCACTGCATTTTCTACTATGATATTATAATACCCTGTCTGTGTCAAGCCATAAGGAAAACTCATCTTGAGGAGGCCTGTAGATCTTATGCACTCTTCTTCTAAGTATACAGAAATAATGCTAGATGATTTTATTTTTAAGAAGGGGAAAAGAAAGGAGGTAGTCCAATTTTTCCTTCAAGAAAGATGTCCCTGTACTATTAGATTGTAGTAGAGCAGGTGTTTTGGTAATCAAAATATTTATAAAGATTGAAGACACAGTAGGAAGTTACTAGCTAACATGTTACTGCAGGCTGGTAGCAATAAATGTACAATTCTATGGCAAACAAAAAATAAGCTGAAGTAGCTTACCCCTTAATGGGAAAATAACAAGCTACCTCATATTTTCAATGAAAGCAAAAGTTTACAAACAGGCAGTTGTCAAAGAATAGCTAATGTACAGAAACATACTGCCCCTTAGTAATTGCCTTTGTGTGAATACATTCAAGTCTGCATTTTCAGAATGAAAAGATAATCTCCACAGTGTCAAGTAGTGGGTTTGAATGAAGTAAACCGTAATTAAATGCAGGCTTATGCAACATACTTCACTCAGTAATCCCTGAATTTATACCATCCTTTGTTAAAGCTTGAACAATTATGATTTGAAAACACTGAGATAGTGCTACTATTTGTTAGAAAACAAACATTTGACTTTTTTCTTTAGCACACATCTCAAAGGTGACTGTGAGGGTGCAGTGTGGTTGCTTTTGCAAGTTTGAGACAGATCAATGACATGGTCAGCTCAGCAGGGCCAGGAGTAGAGATCCTGCAATGCCTGAAGAGTGGCATCTATCCCATGCTCTTGCATTTAACTGACCTAGGGGTGGGACATAGGAGTCACTGCCTTACACATACACAAGAAACTACTAGCAATAGGTTTTCTCAGCTTCTTTGGGATGTGTGTAAATTGTGAAAGCCTTTTGCTGAGTCTGGGGCTTGCCTTTGTCCTGTTCACTCTGAATCCAGCCGGGGTCACCAAGGTACATGGCTTGCCAGACAGATACCTACAACACAGCATGGACAAGGATCAAAGGTGATGGCCTGAGCTTAAATGCAGTTCTGGAGTCAAACCCTCTGAGCTTCAGCACCCTGACAGCTATGATGGCAGAGAACAGTAATACCTTTTCTTCCTGGGTCCTAGTTGGGATGAATGAAGACCAGAGTTGCACAAGACAGAAGTGACTGCAGAGGACACCTTCCTTTCACAGGAGTCTCCACTATGATGCTGAGCCAGGGAGAAAAAACCACAATTTGGAACCCAAACATTTGAACTGCTAAGAGCCTGAAAGGCTAAGCTAATACAAAATGTTATTTAAGGTAAGGATAATGAAAAAGGTTACTCAGCAGTTGGAACCTGGAGATACGGGTCTGATGAGATACCAGCTAGAGAGTGATGTTTTGTGCTTGTAGTTGTTGCCATGTGAGCATATAGGTGATGACTGTAGAGGATAAGAAGAGACAACAGGATAATGGCACGCAACAGACACCTGCAGTTAATGAAAGACTACTTTGTACTGCACTGGATTTCCAAAACATCTGAATAAAGAAGGCAATTTGTCAAACGTAAGTGCTCTTTTAAGTGAACAGCAGACCCAGCAGGCAAATTAGAGATTAAAGCCCATTTCTGCTTGAAAACAAGGTAAAATAGGGGCCACATAGGAACTTTCATTAATTCAGGCTCAAGTCCCTCTCTAGGCTTGTCTCGGTCATTGTTTGTCGCTTTGCATTTGTATGCATAACAGTGTTCTTTCGTACAGAACAGAATCTAGCTCTTAGTATGTTTAACATAAACAGTGAAAGATTTTCATCCAATAATCTCTAATTCGGTTGCCTTTATAGAAGCAATTACCAGAAATGAAGAGGAAATTTGTTTAGTCATTTCTTCAGATATTTCCTGAAAACATTTTTCTCTATGTCTCTGCATTTGCCTTTCAAAAATTTATTAATAAAAACCCCAAACAAACAAAAAAACCCAGAACAACAAAACAAAAAAACCCAAGCTCTTTCTTTTGGTACAAGGTAATAAAAATAATTTGGAGTTACTCTTGACCCTTTTATCTATAGCATTGTGGTGGGCTGACCTTGGCTGGAGGCTAGGTGCCCACCAAAGCTGCTCTGTCACTCGCCCTCCACATCTGGACAGGGAAGAAAATATATATGAAAGGCTTACAGGTAAAAATAAGGACAGGGAGAGATCACTCACAAATTGCCATCATGGGCACAACAGAGTCAACATCAAAAAATTAATTTAATTAATTACCAAACAAAACAGAGTAATGAGAAATAAAACCAAGTCTTAAAATACCTTCCTCCTACCCCTCCCTTCTTCCTGGGCTCAACTCTATTTCCAAATTCTCTACCTCTTCCACCCAAGGGGCACAAGGGGAGACAAAGAACGGGGGTTGCATTCAGTTCATCAGGGGTTGTCTCTTCCACTTCTTCCACCTCAGGGAGAGGACTCCTTATACTCTTCCCATGTTCCAGCATGGGATCCCACTCATGGGAGACAGTCCTCCATGAACTTCTCCAACATGAGTCCTTCATACTGGGGCTTCAGTTCTTCACAAATTGCCTCAACGTGGCTTCCATGGAGTGCAGACCTGCAGGAGCAGACTGCTCCAGCGAGGGTCTCCCATGGGGTCATAAGTCCCTCCAGCAAACCTGCCCCAGTGTGGACTTCTCTCTCCATGGCCGCAGGTCCTGCCAAGAGCTTGTTCCAGTGTGGGCTTCCCTACAGGTTATAGTCTCCTTCGTGTGTTTCCACCTGCTCCGGCATGGGGTTCTCCATGGGCAGCAGGTAGGATCTCTACAACCCATCATCTTCCATGGGCTGCAGGGGGACAGCCTGTTTCGCCATGGTCTTCTCCACGGGCTGCAGGGGAATCTCTTCTCCTGTGCCTGGAGCCCCTCCTCCTCCCTTTTTCACTGACTTTGGTGTCTGCACAGTTTCTTACATCTTCTCACTCCCTTCTCTGGTGGTGAAAAGTGGCCACTTGCTTTTTTTTTCCCTATTTAAGTATGTTATCACAGAGGCGCTACCATCGTCGGTGATGGGCTCAGCCTTGGTCAGCAACGGGTCTGGCCTTGAGCCAGCTGGTGTTTGCTCTGTCAGGCCTGCAGAGACCTTCTGGCTGCTTCTTGCAGAAGACCCCCCACTGCAGAGCCCCCTCAGCCAGAACCCAGCAAAACCAATACAAGCTTTAAGGCACTAGAAAGCAGATTAGGATAATATTCAGATGTACTGTAAAACATAAACAGAGTGTTTGGGAAAATTCTGGATAAGAATTTCTTTCAAAAGTGATATTTTGAATATGCCTGATGAGCTGCAGTTCAGCTTTTCTGATCAAGTAGAAAGCTCTTACGAACAGGTTATTCATCTATAATCCGATGGTAACCAGAGAAACAGGTTCCTTGTTCAAAATCTCATGAGTATGAATATAGATTGGCTATCTGCATTATTTTATACTGTCTACTTTATTAATGGTGCTTCATTTAAGGGAAATTTAAATGAAAGTAAGGCCAATTAAAAAGTCTGGTTTTATTTTAAAGATAAAGCTCTGAGTTCAGGAGCTTCATATCTTCCGACTATTTGATAGTATAGATAAAAAAAAGAAAAGCAATATCTACACACTGAATCTTGCAGAGAGAGAAAAATGTCTCTTCTAGATAAATACAGTTATATCAAAAGTATCTATCACAAATCAAGTGGGGAACTGAACTGAGCAAATCTGTTTTGAGAAGCTGCTCTCGAAAAAAGTAATTTATGAAGCATTGCCAACAGTAAATATGCTTGGAGGTTTGCTGTTAATACATATTTCAGTTATCGCTATGGAAACTCAGAGTAATGACTTAGCTAAAGATCTATAAATACGTGAGTAAAAACAGAAATAGATTCCCAAGCAGCAGCTGAAGGCAGAAACGAATGTATGTGTCTTTGCTTATGTCAGTAATTGCCGGAGTAGAAGTACCAAAAGGTTTCCACTGGCATTTCTGGGTTTCATTTCCTTTTCAAAACAGTACAATTGCAATAACAATTCAGAACACTTCAGCATATCTTTCAACTAAATGCATCAATGTACAGACAAGTATCTAGCTCAGCTGGGGATAGATACAGCCTAAAAACTAGAAAGGTCTTAAAATGTGTTTTACAATATAATTCAAGTGATAATTGAAAAAAAAAAAGACCTAGGTAATACTTGAAGGAAACTAGATGGTTCTCTGCTTTAACAATACATGTCAGATGCTGATATATAAACTGTAAAACTCTGTTACTAAGCTAAGTTGTTTATGATCAATGTTTTACCTTCCTTTCTGCTGCCCAGCGTTGCTTCAGAAGTTGTTATAGTTTGGGATATGAAATGATAACATACACAACCAGTGATAAAACATTGTGCTTAAGAGCTGTACTTCGAGGTACACTTAAAAAATTTCTGAAATCCCTTGATTTAAAAAAAACCAAACAACTGAAGTGCATTAAGAATGACGTTTTAGATTACAAATTACATTAGTCCTTGAACAATTTTTTTTTTTTAATAATAACCGTCAGTTCTGTCTGCTTTAAAGAACGATCTTTGGGTATTTTCTTTATAACACACACATTGATGGTGTTTAAGATGTATTGTGAAGAACCGATGGTTTTACAAGAAAATTCTCAAACATACATATTCAAGGATGTTCAGAACAAGAATATTACAAAGTTTAAGTCTGTAGGGAAAGATAGCATCTTTTATTAAAATAGCTGATATTGCCAGGAAAAGCAGATAGATTTTGGAGTTGCAGACCTTTTACAAAAGCCCCCTGTGCATTAAATCCTTTATCTGCCCTTTTCCCAGTTGGTTCAGTAGGAGAGATTACATCTCCCTTTAAACTTTGCCTCTTGTCGCTATACTGATTTAACACCACTACTTCTAAAATAATACATAGATGTGTTGTAGTTACAGAAAAAAAAAATTCTATGTTGTCCATATAATATAAAGAGTGTCAGCATCACTTCATTTGCTTACAGGAGCAGCAGCTACTTCACTTGTTTACCATCTGATTACTGCTTCAAACTCATGTTTTTAATACCTAACCCCTTTGGTTTCCCTGACTTGATTTGCCTTCAGTTCCTGGCTTTTTCTCTCACATTATCGGGGTGATAGAGGATGTCCTGCCTTCTCATTTCTAAGCTTGTACTCTGAGGCTGACTGCTGGTCATATCATTATGTCTAGTTATATATTTGTTTGTAAACATAATTAAAAAAAAAGTTTAATAAACATTCAGTCAAGCTCTCATTTTAAATTTTAGAAACCTGAATTACGGCACCTTAGAATCATATGGTGTTTTAGAGAATTTTTACAATTTTTGTTTCCTCCTTGCCATTCTTAAAACATCTGACTCACTCAGGTCAGCCTCAAAATAAGCGAATTGAACAAATCACTTACTCAGATCCAGCAGAACTTGCGGAGGTTTCTATTTTAAGAGCATGTTGTCCTTAAATTAGAAATCACGTGTCTGGCTTGAATGCTCCTAAGACATACACATATTGACATTCTGATTTTTGTGTATGTAGCTACAAGCTATTCTCAGATCAGAAACTAAGGGCAGCTGAGAGTTAAGCTATTCATAGGTCCAAGAGGAAGGATGAAATGTGTGAAGTTAGAAGGGAAATCTTGCCCTTGACTGTGTCTTCTGGGCAAGGAAGATTTAAGAAATAGAAACATGTATATGCACACATACAATTGGTCTCCTCTGAGCACACAGAGTATCTATTTAGTGGGCCTTTTGTTATAATGTGGCTTCTCCACAGCTTATTCAGTGATCCTGCAAAGAACCAAACTACTTTAAAAATAAAATACTGACTCAGACTATAGAAAGCAAACATGGCTGGATCTAAAGCAAAAGCATCTCTGGATATCTTAAAAGGCTGTTTTAGAAAATGTAGATATTTTAGTCTAAACTGGAAATCTATCCATCCTGGCAATGTTCAACAATGGCTTCTGCCTCATTAGATGGTTGTTTTGGTCTTCAGTGGTACCATCAGTTCTCTGTTCTCTGTGTGGTCATAAGTGGTTTTATGGCTGCAAACAGCAGTGGTCTGGAAAGAATTGTCGTTACCTCTAGAGCTTCTGAACTGAGAAAGTCTTTGCTCTTCCAGTCTGTGATCAGAAGATCAGACCAATCTTTTGCCTTTTCCTGGTAGTCTTTTGCATTCCAGAAATCCTGGGGGTTTCCAGTGCCCCTTCAGTATTTGGACCCTTCCTTTCTTCCCTCACCTATTTCTAAGGAATGACTCATCCTGTGACAGAATGCAGTTGTCACCAGTCATTGATATAAGGAAGTGTGTTCTTTAATTTCCACATAATAAATATTTTAAAAGGTTTTATTTCTTCTATTTTTTTTCACATTTTACTAATGGTAGCTGATAATATCAGAGGCAAATGATATCTACAAGTAAATGCCATATACATTCTGGCTGTTTTTCTGCTTCACTTGTTCTTTAAAGCACTTCTTATCCAGATTAATGTATTCAAAACCTCATTTCAATTATTTTTATTATGCCTGGCTTCAGCTTTCTGCCATTAAAAATGTGAGTGTACAGTTCATTTAAGGATTCAATATCCCTGTTTGACAATAATTCATGTCAGCTTCCCCATTTACATTTCAGCAATTCATGGGATTTAGTTGATTTATAGAAGTATTTGAAGCTGGAACCCTGCCTCTACCAGTGAATATGGTTTTGTGTAGGGACTATTTTACATGCTAAAGCGTAAGTTAGTAATAAACCATTTCTGTTTTGCCC
>VZTU01009287.1:0-21008 GCA_013400835.1 Zapornia atra
TGACAAGGGCAGAGTAGAGGGAGTCCTGAGATCTAATCTTGTTCTGCTATGGTCACGTCATTTCTGCTCTCTATGCTTCAGTTTGTAAAAGTAACCTGTGATCCTTGACTCCTTTGAAGTCAAATGACAAAATGCATATTTTAGACAGGAAGCATGTGAAGGAAGCCCCATTCCACTGTGCAACACAGCAAGTGAAATCTTTGCAAAAGGAATAACCATAATATGAAGTTAAGTGCAACAGATACAAAGATGCTACTTACGAAAGTAAAAAACCTCAGAAAAATAGATTAAAAAAAAAAAAATCAAGAGTTGACAAAATTATTGGTTTCATTTAAAATACTAAATTATATTTCTTATTAAATAAATAAATCTGTATTAAAGAATTAAACTAATTAATTTTCAAATAAGAGTTCCAGAACCTTTCCCATTTATCGGACATCAATAATACTATCTATCTGGACCAAGAACATACAGAGCATGGCTTAAGAAACTTTAAAAAAAGAAAAAGAGTAAGAAAGGTAGAGATAAAAACAGGAACAGACTCCTTCCAAGAAGAATCTTTTTTTGAAGAGTAATGGCCAGATTGAATCATCTTATATATGCACAGGGATGCAGAAAATAATATGTCTAATGTGTGTGTATATGCACCATAATCTCTTACACAATATGCATTTCTAATATACCAAATACATCACAGTATTAAGATGTTTGTTAGGTTCTTTGAAACAGTAGAAGTAAAAATTTTCAACAGACTCTTTTTTACTAAAAATCATCTTGATATAATGCTGATGAACATTAATAAGGTCACCCCTCACTCTCCTCCAAGCTAAAGAGAGCCAGTTCCCTCACCCTTTCCTCATAAGGAAGGTGTTCCACTCCCTTAATCATCTTGGTGGCCCTGCACTGGACTCTTTCAAGGTGTTCTATGTCCTTCTTGAGCTGAGGGGCCCATAACTGGACACAATATTTCAGGTGTTCAGGTGCACACCCCTTTCTAATATACCCCAGGACGCCCTTGGCCTTCTTAGCCAAAAGGGCATATTGGTGGCTCATGGTCATCCTGCTGTCCACCAGCACACCCTGGTCCCTCTCAGCTACGCTGCTCTCCAACAGGTTTGTCCCCAACCTATACTGGTACCTGGGGTTGTTCTTCCATAGATGCAAGAGCCCATACTTGCCCTTGTGAAATCTCATTAAACTTCTCCCTGCCCAACTCTCCAGCCTGTCCAGATCTCACTGGATGACAGCACAGCTCTCTCATGTCTCAGCCACCCTTCTCAGTTTTGTTTCATCAGCAAACTTGCTGACTGTACAATCTATTCCATCATCCAGGTCATCAGTGAATATATTGAACAGTACAGGTCCCAGTACCAGCCCCTGAGGGACTCCACTGGATACAGGCCTCCAGCTAGACTCTATCCCATTGATCAAAACTTGCCAGCTTCCTCCCTTCAACCATCTCACGATCCACCTCACTACTCCACTTTCCAGACCACACTTCCTCAGTTTATACAGAAAAGAATAACTTACATTGAATTAACAGGAGAACAGATAAGCTCTCTCTGTATTTATTCTGTGTATTGAATGTCTCTTACATTGATCCCTGCGTAAGGACAGTAAAAGTTTTACCCCCACTCCAGGACACTATACTTTTGTCTGCTGATTCTTTCTATTTTGCCAAAACCTGCTATTGTTCACAAACTGTAGCAGGGTATGATAAAGTTAATTTTCAGTAGGTGAAGGAAGAGAACCCATCTTACACAAACTTTTGTCTACCCAGGAGGAATTCTATTGCTATTTATACAGTCCACAAATCCATACTAAACCACTGAAATCCTTTTTGGAGTCCTGAGAGCAAAGATCAGGTGGAAAGCGTTTCCTCTGGTTTTCCTAACTGGCTGTAAATTTCTTCTTCCCGGCTTGCAAATAATCAATCCCTTTGGACAGGACATTCCTCCAGCGATTCTATTTAACCCAGCATTAAATGTCAGACCTGTTCTACTTGTCTGTTCCCTTCTTGTTACCTTATTACCTTATCTTTTAATATTTAAAGGATAAAGTAAAAACTCCAGAGGCAATTAACGCATCTAGTATAGCTATCCAAGAGACAGAATGAATCTCCTTTCAGTGGGGTCTATTTCTTTCCCTTGAGTATAGGGGAATCTAAAAGGTTTAAACTCCTGGATAGTTATAGGTACATAATGTGAATTCCACTTTTATTGCCTTATTTCAATTCATTGATATGGTTCGAGGATCAGTTTATCTATTATTCTCAGCCAAGCAGTATGTCCCCGAGTAGCTGTCTCAACAGCCTGCTGAAAACCTTTTAATAGTCTAGTGAGTATAGTGTTAAAACCATCCATAATTCCATTTAAGCACATTTTAGGCCTTCTCAATCTTATTTCTACATTCCACACATTTTATGTATTAAAGATCAATTTTTCTCCTTTTTTTTTTTTAAAATTTGTTTGTTTGGTTTCGGTTTTGTTTTCATTCAGAAGTGACCATCCTATGGTTCCTGATTGCAAGGAAATTTTTACTATAGATTTTCAAGATAAGTACCTGCATTCCTATTACCTTCTTCCAACAGAATTTCTGCAGATATTTCTCTATGTTAAAAGTTACAACATTGGCCGGTCTTATTTTTCCTTAGCAGCAAGATCAATAATAGAAGAAGCCTGTCAGTTCTTTCTTTCATGCCTTATTTCTCCTTTTGTTCAGTCAAGAAGATCTGTAGTGATTTATTCTTCAGCATTTTGGGAAATAATATGTCTATTTGAGACAGCTGGAGATCAACCACTACAAGCAGAAATAAGTCTGGAATTGCCCACCTACAGGAGTTATTCATAACATTGCTCTCCAAGGGGATTGTAGGTTAGTTTAGGTGAGAGATGGGAAATTGGTTTTTTTTAGGATGAAATACTTTTCTGCCTAAAAAACATTCTCTGTCAAAACATTCTGACAAAGTTTTGTTTTAATTAAAACACTTGCATAATGACAGAAAATGTTATTTCCACTCTGTAAAAATGTTGATTTAGACTTTATAATTTTGTTTCATTATGTTTTGACTTTTATACTAC
The DNA here is from genome assembly GCA_013400835.1 of Zapornia atra. NCBI lineage: Eukaryota > Metazoa > Chordata > Aves > Gruiformes > Rallidae > Zapornia > Zapornia atra. The sequence continues at coordinate 3,081 of VZTU01009287.1, forward strand.
AATTTGTAATATGTTTTTATAGTATAACATCAGGCATGTATTTCATGATGTTCTACATTACCAGTACTCCCACTTAAAAATTTTCAGAATGTCCAAAAAAGGACAATTTTAACAGGTTTGCTTTTGTTCCAATTCAGAAATTTAAGAAACAAATATGTTCAAATCTTATAGAAAATAAATTCCAACTAAAAAAGTAGAAAGGATAGGATAAAGGACAAATGCGCCCATAATTTGAGTTTGCAAAGTATCCAAATAAAATGACAGAACTAAGGTTGCATTTTTGTCTTCAGATTTCTGTTCTCTCTCCATATGCTACTCTCTTATGCCTTATTATGGCATTCTCTTTAGGAAGGTTTGAACATTAGCATGTAGCTATTTTATTATTATTATTTAAAGATCTACCTTTAAGAATTAAGTCCATACTTATCAAAATTCTGTGCTCTAAAATATCTTTGTGTTTTAAGCAATACTAAGTACTACTGCTATAGTAAGCTCAGGAAATATATATTCACAAACAGGTGAGGCAGTAGGTTAGGAATTAATCATACATACCTAGTCCTACATGTAAAAGTACCTTTAAGAAGCAAAAATGAAAACCTAGACTGTGAAATTCATTAAGTTTGGGGTTAAACTCATACAGAGATCAGTACTGAGGAGAGACAGAGATTTCAGCTCTTTTTAACTGATTTGAATACTTCATGGAGTGTGTTTGAGAAAATATTGCTTCCACAAAGCAGCATACTAAACAAGTGAAGAACTGTTGGAACAGTGCAACTGTTTCCAACTGACAGCAATCTATAGGATTTTTGCAAAAATCGTAACAACCCACTGCCTTCCCATGACCAGTTTCATTAACAATTGTTCCAGTAAAGTCTTAATATGTATCATAAACTCCATCACATTTTGATTACCATAATTTTTATCTACAGTATTTAGGGAACAGAAGCTCAGTGTTAACCACTGAACTATGATTTTAAAATCTTTATGAGATAAATTAAAATAGAGCAGATGCCTAAATTAAAGGTGTTTTCATTTCATATTGAAATTTTATCACAGACCATTTGCCTTTCCTTCATTATTCCTGCCTGTGCACACATGGAAATTACTGGAAAAGATTAAAAAAAATATATATTTTGTGGATTGTAAATGCATCCTGCCAGCTTTGAGCTTGACTGTTTGTTTGTCCCAAACCTCTCTATGCCAGTTCTACAATCATCTCCTGCCAGATTTGGCTTTCAAAATTAACATATTTTGTATATGACATATGTTTGAAATTAGCACAAAATGCAGCCAAGAACTGGAAATTAACAAGGAAAAAAAGTTATTTTAGCAAACATTTGGAAGCCAGGGAAGACTCTGTTGGCTTAAAACATTAGGACAGGCTATTGTCTATTAAATTAAATAAATTCAATATGTAGCCTACAAGTTGTCAACACCACACCGTCTGCTTTGTTATGAAGGCATCTTTTCTCCCCCCCTTTCACATCTATATTTTGATTTATGTGTGTACTTCTGTAGCTATAGACAAAGAAAACCATCACATACCCTTCTCATGTTAAAAGTGGTTGCAATGTCTTGAAAAATCCTACAGTACTGTCAGAGCCAAAAATTTCTGCTTCTCATTAAATACTGGCATATTGTTCTTGTCACACATATGCACTAAGCACGCCATTACGGTCACTGGGCTCTAATCTTTGTTGCTGCTGCCGGTTTGGAAACAAAACTGCATGTTCTTTTGACTGTGCAAGACCCCTGGGCATAAAACCTTGGATACTTCTTCAGCTTGGCTGTAGCCAACTGTATATGGCAAGGACGCTGTCATCTCCTGAAGGACCACAGACATTGGGACCTCCTTGGGACCACAGCTGAAGGAGAAACAGGGGTGTGTAGCAGAATATTGCCTCTGCAGCCTAAGTGACATGAAGGGAGCGGAAGAGAAGTATGGGTATGGGTGTTGGCATACCCAGAGTACCCAAACCCACAGCAGCATGTTAGTTTTGAATGTATGTCTCTCAACAACCAAGTGCCTCCAGCACTATAAAGAAAGATGCAGAACTTTTTTTTTAATAAAATAGAATTAGCTCATAGATGACTCTGAAGAATGGGTGGGACAATAATCACTACTTCAAAATGAATGGAAAAGACCCCGGAGTCCATGAATTACGTCAACACAAAAAAATCAAGAAATTTCAAGACCTAAATAGCAGTGAAGGGGAAAGTCCATCTCTACTTACCTACACAACTGACTACTGATGCCATGAAAAGCCAAAGTTTGAGAAGATTATCTAATATTTGTCATGTTTTTCACTTCACTACAACATGTATGACTGGCCTCAGAGATCCTATTATGTATATAATTATCAGCTACAGAATGCTGATGGAGTTACTAGACATAACTCCTCCAGGTAACAAGAAAAATAGTTGTATCAATTGGTATATATTATGGATATTAAACATTCTGGCTAAAAATCTGTTCTTCCGGGATTCATAGGCAACAGGTTTGCAGCAGGTATGAAACCATGCCAGCTTTTGTCCTGCTGTTCGAAGAATACAGATGAATCATTGGGGGGGGTTCTGTTGTAAGGTTTTGGGTTTCTGTGGGGGAGGGCAGTTTGTTTGGGTTTTTTTTATTAAGGACTTACATTTACCTACTTCAGATGAACTAGTTTTGGTTATATGCTTTATTCATACAGGATAAACCCATCTATAAGCTACAGTAAATAAAAGCAGGTGTTCACCCTTTGTTTGGTCAGTAAAACCAAGTCAATTCATACTAAATCCATTTCAAAAACTTAGTTGTCTGCCATGCTCCCAAAGTGCTGTAGTGTGTTCTCGTTAGAGATGATACAAATGGTGCCAATAACAAAACGCATGGCGTACAAAGTGACAAAAATATCTTAATACATTTTAGTGATTCTAAGGATCACACTCTGAATAAATAAGATTTTGATTTTTTAAAATGTAAACAGTTCGTTTAGCAACTGCTATATCTTATTTTCCAAAAGTATATAGACATAGTGAATTTTCCAACGCAATACAGTGGTTTATAATACGTTATGCAAACTCATGTTTAGTTCACTTCCTGAACTCAAATGGCATGCTGAATATTTGGATTCAATTCATTGAACTTCTATTCCTGTTTAGGAAGATTTATCTTTTCATATGGAGCCTTAATCAAGACAAATTCTACCACAACAGTTGCCACACATTTTTTGCCATGTGCTACGTATTTAGCTCACCCAGAGCCTACTTCAAAGAACTATAATTTGAGCATTACATCACTTCTGTCATTCTGGCATTATCTGAGGCCTGTTTTATTTTTCATTTCTTTTCCTCCCACCCCCACTAACTTATTAATACATAGGAGAGTGCATGTGTCTCTGTTTTATGGTCCGATTACCATCTTGCTTGCACTGCTCGTTTTGCATACACAGTAAATTCTTAAAAGATGGCCTTGGCAAAATGTTAAAAAGCAGAATGACAGTGCAGGAGATGTTGAGCTAGATTCTTAATCAATAGTCAGACTTACTTGCTCCCCAATATTTCTTATACTGAATTTATTTAAATCTGTGACTTGTGTATCACTTATGAAATGGTGGCAAGCAGCTTATGAATCAGCCAGTCTGCTATCAACAAATTGTTATGAGCTTGTTATCAAGCTGATTTGGGGGCATACTAAACAGATTCCAGCTGGATAGCACAGAGTGTATAAAATGTTGTCCAAAAGCTCTGTTAAAATGTTAATCAAGGGCTGTCCACCCTCTTCTTCACAGTTGAACAGCGCTTAGAGGTTTTGTGTTTTTTTGCTGATGCAGAAATCACAGAAACAGAAGAAAAGACTTGGGAATTCAATTTCTGGCTCTATAATAGAAGTCTTCATTATATTGAGGATATTTGCACCCCATGGAGCAGCTGTTCTACTCTGCCTGCACAGATGCAAGTGTGTGGGAAAGATCTACTTGTCTGCAGACAAGCTTTGCAAGCAGTGGATCAAGCACTGCAATTCTGCATTATGCTCTTTCAGATGGCCCATGGCTTTTCAGCATTTGCAGTCTACCTGCCTGCCTGCTTTTCTCAAAAACCCGATGACTCCCTGTTGTGGGCTTTTGAGAGCAGAAGAGATCGAATATTTACAATTACAGAAAACATATTTTAGCATAACAAGATCTCAGACAAAAGATTCAATGGTTTGAGTACATGACAATGACACTCCTTTGCAAGGGCTGCAGGGCAGAGTTGATGAGGTAGAGGAACAGAAAGGAGGGGTCGTTGACAGCTGTTTGCTTCATGGCCTGTAACAAATGAAGTCCTGCTATATTCACACAAAGAAACACTCATAGCCCAAATCCAGGTCAGGACTACTGCAGGATAGACAATGTCATTCCAATGAACATGCTAGAAAGTCAGGTTTTGAGATATTTTTTTTAATATCAAATGCTTCAAGTATATATTGAAATTAAAATAGGGTCTAAGTTATCATGTAGGTGCAGCCTATGGGCACAGAGCCTATTTGAGCTACTCTCTGTGGCACACTTGAGGCCAAAAATCAGCCTTTGAAAAGGTACAGCTTATCTCTAGGCATGCTAGGGAACGTTATCAGCGCAGCTGCTCTGAGACAGACTTAGCCCAGTCGCTGACTACCTGACTTGGTACATCACTAGGCACAGGAAGCCAGTTTTTCAAAAATATCTAAGTCCTTATGGTGCCAAATGGGATTTTACAAAGCTTCTCTAGAGCCTCAATGGCTCTAAAAGTAATTAGGCCCTTGTCAAACTCCCAGTAACAGACAACTTGTGTCTTAGGCTTCTTTCTACCTTTGAAAGTCAAACCCTTCACCTCTTTGTGCCTCAGTTAACCACATAGGGCCACAATATTTAAATGTCACAAACACATACGGTTAGACTTAATTAAAGTTTATAACAAGCTTTTTAAGCTTACATAGTCTCTGGTAACAGATGTAGTATTGCTGTTCCTAGTCTTCAAATAGCTGGACTGACTTCTGGCATCAGGCAATACTGATTATCTACATTGCTGTATTTTGTGAAGTGCCCCAACACCCTACCGATTTCATCAAATTCCCACCCGATCTTAAAAAGCCTCATTTTAAGGCTATAGCAAAATTGTGGCCAAAGGGTTCAAATGCTTGGGTTGTACCCTATGCGGTGAAAATTCGGCCAAAGAAAGTGTCTGGGATACAAACACAATCACTATAGGACACTTGTTCCTGTCATGCCACAGGTTTAACTACCCCGTCTGTGTCCCTTTAAACGCATTCTCTTTCCCGTTCCTACCAACCTGCCAACATGACTGCTCCTTGGGAGCTTCCTGTAGCCTTGCCAAAGGGGAGCAAGAACTCAGCCCATTATAAAAAAGCACAGCCTATGCCATCACTTTGTAGAAATATGTTCTAAAGTGAGTGCTTAACTTTTAATTGGCTCAATTTCTAACACAGGTCTGTATTCAGTTCCTCCCTGCCTGTCCACTACTCCGTTTCCTCAATATTGCAAGATGGAAGCTACACCTGTGATCTCTCTTCTTACAAGCGTCTTTTACATTACAAGCCAATACATTTTTTTTGGGAATGCCACCACTCATCTTCTGGCTTTTTTGGATAAGCAGGGAAAAAGAGACTTTGGGTTTGGGGGGACAGCTTATGTAATAGTTGGAGGAAGGGGATGAAGAATATGTCTGTAAGACAACTGAAAATACCTTAGATCAGGTGAAGAAACAGGTGTAAAAGCATTGGCCCATCTAGGGCATTTCAATTTTGAGTGTACAAATTAAATTTTTTTGAGACTCTGGTGAACTTCGTATTTCTTTTGTGGTACAAATAATAAAATACTAGTCCTTGGAACAACCGAATGAGGGGTTGAGCTGTGTCATGCCTTTTCCTCAGCATCTCTCTCCAAATCCTTAAATTGACTTGTCAGGCTACTTTCACATAGCAGACGTTTTGAAGATCCAGCCCTGAATGCCTCTGTGATGGAGCACTAATTGATCATCGTCTGCTGGATGTTTCACCATCATCTAAAATGTTAGAGCGACCAGATTAGATAGATTTGCTAGTTTGTTGTTTTAGTTTTACGGTCTGCTCCCTGTTAAAATAAGCTCCTTTAATTTTTGACCTTCCATGTCATTAAAAATCCTCAGATCCTGAGATCTTCAGGTCCTCTTCCTAATGTTCTCAAGGGATACTTTAAGCTTTGCAGTCTCACAAATGGCTATCAATTCAGAGCTAAATGTGCTGCATCAGAAGATAATGGTCTGTGATGGAGAGGAGGAAAAAACAGCAACCTGGAGAAAAGCTTCGGGGTGATTTTCCAGAAGTGCATTTATAAAAAAAAAAGAAAACACTAATTCCCCAACCTGAGAAGATTCTTCCCAAAAGTGCCTTCTTAAAAAGTTGAAATTCTGGGAAAACCTCTGTAGACTAAAGGAATCCAGGGTGATGAGCTTACTCCCTAATGAGCTAAATGTGAAGAGAAGGCATTTCAGAATTTCTCCAGAAGGAACAGGAATATCCTAAGAAAAGTGATATAAATAGTGCTTATGTGGACATTTAGGCTCTTTCTTTCATATACTAGTTAAATTAACACCAGCTAGACTGGCAGCTTTCCCAGATCAAAGGCAACTAATAGCATGCTCTATTCCTTTAACCATTTTTTTTTTCCGAATTATCCACTGTGCACTGATCTGCAAAAGAAACATCCATTTCTAATAAAAAATTTGTCTGATATTATCTAATGAGTAGAAGCTAGAGGTCAACTTGAGAATGCAATGCTTAATAGAAGCCTTAAAGTACTGAACTAAATAAATATCCTTCATTGTGGTAACCTCATGACCATATTTATTTTTAATTGCTGGAATAAATGATTTCTGCTCAGATGGTTTAAACAGATATGTTAAGACTTTTCTAGGTTTATTACTTCGTGCAAATGCTGATGTGCAAACTGCAAGACCCTGAAGCGCATGCATAATCAATAATGCATCTAGCTGCACTCTGACTGAGTTCAATTGTAGTATCTATTAGACCTAGCCTTCCAATACCTTGCCTTGAAATAATTATTCAGGCATCTCAGGGCAAGCTGTGCTACATTAACTCCTTTCTGGTAGTAATCGAATAGAAAGGAAATGCCGCTTGCAGTACAGATACTGTGTATTACAGTGTCTCCCAAATCAAAATGAACCACCAAACTATTGTTACTCGATGGTTAACAGTATTACTATACTCTTCTTCATATTCATACAACATTCATATAAGAGGAATTATGTAAAATATTTACTGTTCCCCCTGTCTTCCTTTCTTTTTAGAGGCATGTGCAAAACAAGTAATATTCTGTACACAGAGTGTCACCACACACTTTGTATGGCTTGGACATTTCTTTGCTGTTTTTAGGATTTTATTCAATTTGTATTTCATATTTAAAAAGGGAGGAGGATCAAACTAATGTTTGGTGGCATTCCAGCTATGTATTTAAGAGACAGTGTAGCTTTTTGAAATCAATAGAAAAATTCCTACCCTTTGGGTCTAGTGTTAAGAAACAAAGAAGCTTCACGAAGTAGTTGTTAGCTTTTGGCGACTGTGGGACAAATGTGGACCTTTGGGCTGCTTTCCACCTTTTATGGGTGGAGAGCAATATTCTGAAACGATGAAGAAGAGCAAATGAGGATGATAAATTAAAACCTTAAGCCCTAGAATAATCAAAGAATGATGAGACTGTCTGCATTTCCCAGAATCATACAAGTATGGCTAAGGGCAGAATATGGCTTATGACTTTTGTAAATGTTGCGGTAGTTTATCTTCTCAGTCAATGAACAGTCAATTGACAGTGACTCTGAACTGGTTTCTTCTAGTTAAGGAGTTTCAGTGACCTCATGTTCACACCAATCACTCACTAGTTATCCAGTCCAAAAAGTCAATATAACTTTCAAAAGATGACAGACCTACATTCTAGCCTTTCTCCATTACACAAGATTCATTTAAAGCTTACTGGGATTATCATGCACTATCACTTCTGCAACAGTTAAACTAAAAGCTGAAGGTCAGTTTACCAGGTGCCTTAGTCTAGCTGAGCCTCACAGGTCACAGCACTCATTGACATAGTGGTGTTTCAAATAAAAGGAACTCTTCTGTTGATTCTGTCATTCTATTCTTATCTTTAGAATAGAGTCTATAAAATTATATTTTGGGCTGGATTAATTCTTAATCTAGCAATGGGTAGAGGAATACGATAGTACTGTAACATGCATGAGTGGTGATGCTCTGCACATGACTCTGAAGATGGTAACTTGATGTATAAAACTAGTACTGTAAATTATACAGTCAAATATAAGACTTTAGATGGTAAGGGTCTTGCTGCAATATATTGAAGTTAAACATAATGTCGCTTTTCTACACCTGTATATTTTAAACCCAATTTAAAACTCCTCTCCCCGCCCCCCCCCCGCCCAAGGTATTTTTATACAGGCCTCCTCCTANAGGCCTCCTCCTAATCAAAACAAGCTTAAAAGCATAATTCTACACTTATCTTCTCTGACAATATATTTGTATCTGATTCTAGCCTTTGGGGTTCTTTTTAATTGTTTCTTCAGCACTTTCTACAAGAAATGCTTCTCATCCCTTCTACAATGTGGATGGCATACAATTTCTGGTCCAGGTCCTTCCTTACTTCTGAGCATGGGGATCCTGCAAGCATAAATTCACCCCAAGCCTCTATGCCAATATGTCAGATATTTCTTTCTCCTCCAATATTTGTACTGGTAGCCTTTCATGATCTAGTACCTTAAGACTGCACATGTCAACCATGTCCCATCTCTGATTTTCTTTCATTTCTGATTATCCACAACCTTTCAGCCTGCCACTCAGACCCAAAAACTGGGTACATTTTGCAATTACAAAGGTTATTATAACCAAACTATTTCAGTTTTGTTACATTCTCCTGGAAAACATCTACAAAACATAGCCATCTTTTCTATTCCATGGAGCTATTTGCAACATCATTTCACCTCTTTTTGATCATTGAAATGACAGACTTTTGGCCTTGACAAATGCAATATTGCCATTCCTGTGGATATTCGACAAGCTGATGTGAAGTTCATTTTCTCATTTGTCACATTAAACACTGTTCCACTCTCTATTTGTTCTTGCTAGTTCATTTTTACCATAGTTTCACCCAGAAGCCTTGACTCCACCCTACCTATCTTCCTTCTTTCAATATTAAGAGACTTGACAGTTGGACTTGGTGATCTCAGTGGTGCTTTCCAACCTTGAGAATTCTATGACTTGTACATGTTTGATCACCCTGTAACACTAGCCTTGTTCTGCAAATTAGGTTTTCATAGTAGCTTACTATTCCTTCATTACTGGGCCAAACAGAACACATTACAGTCACATCCCCAGGAAACATAATAAATATGTTGTTATGGTCAGCATCAGATTATTTTTCACTTCTAAGTAATGAGGGGGAAAAAAGAAGTATTTTAGAAATATCCAGTACAGTTTCAAGAATTTTTCAAGTTAAATATTTTTCTACCTTTTATCAGCTAATGAAAATTATTATTGCAGTGGCTGCCAGATATTGGTAGTGATACCAATAGGAACAAGCAAATAATTTCTTAACTGAGTTCTAAATACTTTTGCAAAACTATGCTACGTACAACTACAATCAGTGGACAATTACTCATCTATTTGTCTCTCAAACAAGAACAAGGTAGAAAATTAAATTTTTAAGATCAAATCATTTTTCTCACTTGTGTATGGCCAAAAATCAGTACAGGATTTCGACTACAATGAAAAAAAGTAGGAAAGGAAGAACATTGGTGTTGTGGTTTTACATGGCAAGGTTCTGGTGGAGGAGGAGGAGCTGCAGGGGTGGCTCATGCGAGAAGCAGCTAGAAGCTTCCCCTAGGCCTGACAGAGCAAACACCAGCCGGCTCAACACTGGACCGCTGCTGACCAAGGCTGAAGCCATCAGCTATGGTCATAGCACCTCTGGGAATAATATTTAAGAGGAAAAAACCTCAAGCAGCCACTTGTTGCCACCAGAAAAGGGAGTGACAAGGTGTAAGAAACTCTGCATACACCAAGGTCATTGAAGAAGTGGGGTGGGGAGGCCTTATTCCAGCCTCTGGAGAGAAAGGAAGATTCCCCCACAGCCTGTGGTTAGAGGGGCCCACGCCAGAACAGGTTTGCTAAGGGGGCCAGCTTGTGACTCCATGGAGGACCAGGCTGGAGCAGTCTGGGCTTGAGAGACCGAGAGACATTCTATGATTCTATGACTGCACCCCACAGAAGTGACCCATGCCTGGACAGCTGGCGAAGAGCTGAACCTCCATGGGAAAGGACTCACATTGGAGAAGTTTGTGGAGGACCATCTCCCATGGGTGGGACCCACAGAAGGTGGGAAACAATGTGAGGGATGCTCTCCACCCACTAAGAAGGATGCTCTCCACCCACTTAGTTCAGCACTCCACTTGTGCTGAACTAAGCGAAACCCTCAACCCCATCTCCCACTGTGACACCTGTAGAAGGGAGAGAAATTAGGAATGAAGTTAAGTCCACAGAGAAGGGAGGGGTGGGAGGTGTTTTAAGACTTGATTGTACTTATTATCCTACTCTAATTTTTCTCTGTGTGTAGTGTAATAAATTAGCTGTTTTGAGGGGTTTTTAATTCCATGTTGAGTTCATTTTTCCCATGACGCTAATTGCAGAATGATCTCTTCCTGTCCTTATCTCGACTCCTAAACCTCTCAATATATATTTTCTCCCCTGTCCAGCTGAAAAGGGGAGTGTTAGAGTGACTTTGGTGGGCATCTGGCCTCCAGCCAGGGTCAAACCATCACAACTGTCCCCTCCATGATATAAAAATATTCTTTGGTTTTGCTTTTCAGGTTGGATGAGTCAAAGGAAACTTGCACATAACCATACATTCACCAACATTTTTAGGTTTGTATTTTTTTTCACACCCTAGTGCAAACATGAAAATTCTCCAAAGTATTACAGATTATGACAATCAGCATAGCGACCCCCTATCTTTTATATTGCTCATCTCTGTTTCTGAGCCCAAATTCCCTGAAAATTTCTTCCATTCACTGTTATGAGTCTAATCATTGTGTGAAGTCAAAGGGCTTTTTCTAGTGGCTTATTCTTAAAGTAGTTATTACAGAATATTTTATTTTTATAGATTAATTCTGTTTTTATGAATAAGAATTATGATCACAGGGCAACTGAAGTTAATAGCCAATTTTGGTGGATATTACTAAATAGGTGCTCAATTAAGTACTAGTTGGGTACTAGCGTTGATAAAGTGAAACCTTCCTATGTAATACAGTATATGTTATGCAGAGTTCAGTTGAAACTGGAGAATACTGGCTGTCATAAACTAGGTAAGGGTGCTCTTTCTTTCCGATTTTGTATTTTTGATTTAGTGTACTGTGCTTAGTTAGACATGAAAATAATGTGGGTTTGGTATTTATTCAAAAAAGAAACCTACTTTTTTCCCAGAAATGCTTAAAAATTGTGTCTAATTGAAATGACTGATTCAACTAATTGGAATGTCTTCTTCGTGTCTAGTAGCATTCTGGTATGCATGTGTTCACATATAATTTTGATCCTAGGCCCTTAAATAGTGTAGCTGATAGCTTACAATAACTTCTGTGAAATGCACAAAGATAAGCTCAAATTTTATTTTTTCTTCCCCCCAGAAATAAAAATTCTTCTAACTGGGGCTATATGATATTCTGCTGACAACATCTTACTAAGCGTACTTCTGTGGAGATTCTAGCTTTTATCATGCAAGTTGGGCTACAGCAGCAAATACAGTAAAAATCAAATGTAAAAAAATAACGCTTGTATCCTAGCCTGTTAAAATCGACTAACCAAACAATATTAAATCTTCCATCTGTTTGTTACATTTTCCTGACAAAAATAATTGTAAAACAAATTTACCAACTATGTTTTATAAAGTGTTCTGTCTTTTTTTTAAAATTTTTAGACTGCAATTTCTGCTTATTTATATTGTGTTATTGTATTTACACAGATACTCCTTCTTCACCATTAGATATTAAATAATCAAATTATTAGTGTTAAGATGAAACCTAAACAGTCGGAATGATGTGGTAATTATCTTTTAATCGTGATATTAATTTCTATGTTCACTTTATGGTAAACAGTGGTAAATGATCTTTCCTCTTTAGTTTTTTTTTGGCCCTGACAAAAAGAGAAGGATTTCCTTTATATTCAGGCTATATACATTCCATTGAAACATGAAAGTTCAGATTCACAAAGGAAGACAGTTATAGAAATGTTGTTCCGTCCCATTTTTTCCCTTTAATTGCTCTGCTCAAGGTGAGATATACACAGTCAGTCATCTAAATATACAACATATAGGAAAACACAGATCCCTAGAGTCTAATCTATTAACAGCCTATACATGGAGCAGCAGAGGTTGCTGCTCACAGCTCACAGTGAAATACAGGTTGTACCTGAGGTTTCTCTTGTTCTCCTATTCCAGAGATCCCGCACAAGACCTGTGTTCACAGATGCAAGCTGCTCACGCCATCCATTCTGGAAATAGGATGAAAACAAAAATAACCCACTCTTGCCTTCAAAAAATGGCTCCAGCAGTGGCTGAAGTACTAGGAAGTGAAAAATGTGTCTGCTAGACCTCCCTCAGCCTGAAGCTATTCAAACCACATCTCTTGCCTCATGGGAAGATGCCTAACTTTATTCTGTGGCCTACATGAATGAAAGACACTTTCTATTGCTTTTGCTGAAGTTGAAAAACAGTGCTTAGAAGGCAATACAATTTTGGGGGAATCATAAAGTCTGGGAACATAGAGAGATCTTTTTCCCTGAGGGGACCGTTTCCATAAGATATGAGCATCCTAGGTTTCTAGTCTTGCTCTAGGGACTGCTTATGCATCCTGCATTAAAGAGTCATGCAATAGGGTAAGTGAACAATGTTTGAAAAAGATAAAAGCCAACCAAACTCAAAGGTGCCCATATGCTCCTAAGCACCTAAGTGCTTGGGTAAAGCTTTATAGTCAACTCACAAGGACTTCAACATTTTCTTGAGTTGCACTTAAGGCACTCACATCTTTTAGCTCTAGATTCAGGCCCTAATGGACATGATTGAGCAATCTATGAAGACACATGCGTAAATACCCTGTAGAACAGGGTTTATGTAATAGAAATGATGGGCAAAATCCCAAATGCTTCTCCTATAAACAGTGGGAAAAAAAGTTCTTTCAGAATAGAAAAGAAGCTGGAGGATTTTTTTGCAAGCTTCCACTATCAAATCTCAACTAATTTTAGTGTAGTTGACAGTAGATTCTAGTGGAAAACAAAATGCCCCAGAGCTCAGCTCACTGATTTGTAAGTCAAGCAAACAGTGTAGAAGACCAGCTCGGCTGACCAGTGAACTACTCAGCTCAGGGGGAAAAAGAGACTTCAGCCATCACAGGAAGATTACAGAGCTAGTGTTTATACACACAAGGAGAAGACATTCAACTGGTGTTGAAACTGACCTGTGTTGTGTCAGACAAGAAGAAAGGCTTTATTACATATGTTGATAGCAACAAGAGGTCCAAGAGAACCATTGGACTGATATGTGTTCAAGATGTTCAGGTATGAATAAAAAGGAGAGATATTCAATGCTTTTTTAGACTCAGGCTTTAATAACACTGATAGAGCTTCAGCTGCCCAGTCCTCTGAGTTGGAGGGCCACAACTGCAGGATCTGACTTTCCATATGTGGACACCAAAACTGTACTGTTCACAAGTCCATGGGGCCTGACAGTATTCATCTCAGAGTACTGACAGAGTAATAGTGGAGTGGATGTTTCAGCAGGTCTTGGAAGCTTGGACAGTTCCCCACGGATTGGAAGCTAGCCAGCAATATTGCAATTTACAAGGACATGAAGGAAACTAAAGACCTGTTAGTCTAACAGTCTGGAAAAAATCTGGAGAGAGTCATACTGAGTGCTGTTGAAAGACATTTTAAAGATAATGCAATCATCAAGCACAATCAACATGGGGAAATCTTGTTTGAATAATTTTATATCCTTCTGTGATAATGTCACCCACCCAGTGGGGGAAGGCAGTGGATGTAGGTTATATGGATTTTAGTAAGGCTTTCAATATCATCCCTTACAGTATGGTGGACAAGTTGTCCAACTGTGAAATGAGCAAGCACATGGTGTGTTGGATGAATAACTGGCAAGACAGCTTCAGGAGTTGTATGAATGGGGCTACAGCTGCTTGGTAGCCCGTTATCAGCGATGCTGGTCAGGGCTCAATTCTAGCACCAATTCTGTTCAATATATCTACCAACAATCTGGATGTAGGAGTTGAATGCATCATTAGAAAGTTAGCTGAGGATTCCAAACTGGGAGGTGCTGTTGACTCTCTTGAGGGACAAGAGGCCTTACAGAGGGGTCTAGATAGATTGAAGCATTGAGCAGTCATCAATGGAATGAAGTCTAACAGGAACAAATGCCAAAGTCTGCACCTGAGATAGAGTAATGGCAAATATAAAATGGGAGAGTATACATTTGGAGAGGAGTAGCTGGAGACAGCCCTGCACAAAAGGATCTGGGGATGCTGGTCTACAGCAGGCTCAATATGAGTCAGCAGTGTGTCCTGACAGTCAAGAGGGCAAACTGCACCCTGGGGTGCATCAAACACAGCATGACCAGACGGTCAAAAGGGGATATTCTCTCCTTGTATTTAGTGGTGCTGCAGCCTCACCTCGAGTACTGTGTACAGTTCTGGGCCCCACAATTTAAGCAGGATGTGAAGGTCCTTGAAAGTGTCCAGAAGAGGGCAAAAACACTGGTGAAAGGAGTCCAAGGTATGTTTAGTGAGGAGTGGCTAAAGCCTTCGGGACATGTTTAATTTGGAGAGAAACCACGCTATGCCTGCCCATTCTTGAGGCATGTGGGTAATGCCCTCAATATTTGACAAATGCCCCTTGCTCAGCCCTGAAAGGGCTGGGTAGCTGGGCACTAAAAGAACACATCTCTCTTAGCGTGTGATAGATACAGAAAAACATTAGAAGTAACCTGACTAGTTTTTAAAAACTATTTACAACTCTCCTCAACCTTTTTAAAAATAAATGTAGCACAATGAGTATCTTATCTGTCTTTCAGTAGACAAGTTTTCTAGTCTGAAAACTTTTTGTGTCTCTTTCTAAAGTCCTTTAAAATGTCGTAATGGTTTCTTTCAAAACAGAGTTGCCAATATTCTTCTTTCTGCACTGTGGAGACTTCAAACCATGGCGTATTCTCTGTGGGAATTGTCTATACATCTAGAAGAACACTTTTCTAGGTACAAAAAAGCTCATGTCTATTCAGTGAGCCATTCCAATGTTAATGCACTACATGATACTATCTCTGATCTAGTAATCACAGTCTACATTTTTTCATTGTACATTATGTGACCTTGTGTTTGGCAATGTTCAACCACATGTTCATCGAATGAGCCAACTTCACTATATGATTCAGATCAGCCTGTTTTATAACTGACCTATGACCATTGTTACTTCTTTCTACCGTTTTTTTGTATCATCTGCACATTTTACAAGCAATGCTTCCATATTTTATTCCAGTTCATTTACAAAGGTATTGAAGATCAATGGGGCGAGGACAGATTCCTGCATGTCTGAACTAGAAGCAACCCCAACAGGAAGATGAGTCTTCATTTATGGGTTACATTTTGTGGTCTATTGGTTAGCCAAATTTTAATCCCTTTAATACAGGTTGCATTGATTTTGTGAGTGCTTTTTTGTTTTTTCCCCATCAGTGTGTGGAGTCAATTCAAACATCACACAGAAGTCTATTCCTCAGCACATTACCATTATTGACTGAGTGCTTGGTTTTTAACATGGCGATTTTTCAAAAGTATAATGGATAATTGGAAAAGTAGTAGGGAAACATACATGTTTCCCATTCATACCTAGGTGTCTGCTTGTGGCTTTTTTTTTTTTTTTACTTTGCTGTCATCTTTTTGTTGGTTGCTCTTTCTGTTTTTGATCCAGTGATAACTAAACCAGAAATACATGGCTGACGTTTTTTTCTGAAACACTACAGCCATTCTTACTAATTATGCAAAATGTCTTATTCTTTACTCTCTGTTTTCCATATCAATATTCCCATACATTTTCTCTGAATCAATATCAATGAGAAAACAAAATCGGGAATTATTAAGTTTGTGGAGCACAAGTGGGAAGAAAAAGCAGGAGAACATCCTCTATATTTTTTTAGAAATTTATCACTGGACTTGGGCACATTTTATAGAATACTAAATAATTCTTGCTACTGCAAGTTACCAAGAAAGATAGGTTCTCAGCTGGGAAACCATCTACCTAAGCTTTTCAATAATTCTTTTGCTCTATCAGTCTTCCCTACCTACAAATTATAAATATTTCTCACTGCACAATTTCTAGAAAAATCGATGACATATGAGATCATCTTCACTATGAGGGTGGTGAAACACTGGAACAGGTTGCCTGAGAGGTGGTGGACATCCATTCCTTGAGACATTCAGGGTCAGACTGATATACTTGAAAGTGTCCCTGCTTATTGGACTAGATGACCTTTAAAGGTCCCTTCCAACCTAACACATTCTGTGACTCTATGATTCTATGATCCTGTCCAATTCTTTAATTCAGCAAGAGTTATTGTTACAATGCTCAGCTTTTTAAATGTTATGGCATTTAAACATTTTAACCTTCTTAAGACTCAAGTTTTTCAGTATCTCAAACATTATTAAGCAACTCAAATATATACAAAAGAATTTTTGTTATGTATATGTTAACTTGGGCTTTTTTCTGAACCCAGAAAAAAAAAAAAATTACTAAAAACTTGTTCCTTCTCAGCCTTATGAGCAATTTGCATGCTTTTCTCTTGTATTATCATAATCCTATTCTTCAATTTCACCAGTTCTTTAAGAACAACTTATTATCTTCTACCTGACTGGTCATACATTGCCAACTGATACTTTAGGTTTCTATGTCAATCATTTACATTTTCCAGCTTCTGATTGGTCCTCAATGTCTTTGAAATGCCATTAAATTTCTGCAAAAGGAGTTTAAGGAGATCATTCTGAGTATATAAAGAAACTAAATACATGTGGGTTTTTTCAGGAAGAGAGCCTTATCTTGATTCAATCATATTGGACTCTCAACTAAGAATGCTAGCAATATTAATAATAAGAGATTTCTGTAAAGAACAGTGGCATGACTCTACTTTGACTTTCTTCACTACTGCCCCAAGATTTAAAATTGGTATATCCCAATATAAACTGAAAGATAGATATGTACATGTTTTAAATTTCATTATCACCAGTTAAAGAGAATGTAACTACTATTTTCAGCGAAACATTTCATTACACATTTCAGGAAGATTACAGGTCCTCAGGTGAAGATGAAAATTGGAGCAGCTTAAAGTATTTGCTGTAATTTTTCCCTTTTATTTTAAAGTGTTGAAAATTTTAGGCTTACTGACCTGTCTACACATATTATTTTCTGTGTACAAACAGGAAATTCAATTTTTTAAATGTTTGTTTTGGAATTATTTTAATGTATATACTTGTGACACACACACTAAAAGTATTGTGGAGGTTTTGGAGGTGTGGGATTTTTTTTATTCTTTTTAGTGCTATTTTTTATCAGGTTCATCACATGTGAGACAACTCTATATGTTGTGCAGAAAGCCACTGTTTCATTTTTGTTTATGAAAAATGAGTTATGATGTATGAAGTGTAATTTAATTGATTCACTAAAATGGAGATAAAAATTTGAATCCATGGAAAATGCAGAATGATTCCCTGTAAGACCTTCACATTTAGGGTAATGACATAATGCAGAGTTACAGCATCAAATCTATATTGGAGAAAATGAATGTAAGTCTGATGATGTCTGTGTAATAG
>VZTU01009288.1:0-20468 GCA_013400835.1 Zapornia atra
GCTTTTATTTTGGCTTGAGACGTACCACTTCTTTCAGATACCATCTCAAGAATGGTATTTCTGTTGGGTTTGTCTGATCATTCTTAGAAACCTTTAGCTACTGAAATGACTAAGAAGGCTCATAGCATGCTTGGGGATATGTGCTACTTCTGATAGCTTAGAGAAATTGTTTTTCTGAGTTTGTCAAACTAATATTTTATTTCAACATAGGGCTTTAAAGATTGCTAGTTAAAGTAAATGTTTTACACTGAAATGATGGTAAAATCTGTGAACAAGCCAGGATACAGCAGTCAGGCTTCCAATGTACAGGAATATTGCAATAAGTCGTCTTCCTTCATCCTGACTGACCATGAATACAGTTGTACCGTGTTTGAGCAAAATGGACTTCACAGGGAAATCCTAGCCTTGCTAAACTTTTCCCTGTAATGTCGCTAAAGCTGGATGTGAACTGGAGAGGTATGCAGATAAGTAGGAACATAGGATTGGCAAATACTTGTCTTGAATATTTTTCCTTAAAATAGGAAACCTTTCAATTTTGCTGTAATTCTCTTCAAGACACCTCAAAGCTGTGGAAGGATGCAACAAGTTTAAATTTCACAGGGAGCTGCAGGCAATAAAAAGCTCCAGGGTTTTAGGCCACCATTTTCTTTCATTATTCTGTCTCCAGGCATTGTTCCAGAATCCTGTGTTTGCCCTACTTTGTGCAGTTTGCTTCTCTAAATCTCTTGGACAGTCTCAAACTGTGTGCAGTGTCATTCAGACATAACAGAAAACTGACATTATTAGACTTTGCCCTTGACTTTTACATTTTCTTGATATTCGGGGTGGGGAATGTCAGCCTATTTATACTTCTGACATGGAGGGAGGAAGACTGTGTTTTCACCCTTTTGCCGTTAATAGAAAGCCAACTAGCAATATTTTTATTATGCTGTTGACAGGTGCCAATTTGCTAATTGACAGCACAGGTCATAGATTAAGAATCGCTGATTTTGGAGCTGCAGCCAGGTTGGCATCAAAAGGAACTGGTGCTGGGGAATTTCAGGGACAGTTGTTGGGAACTATTGCATTTATGGCACCGGAGGTAAGAAACCAGCTTTGGAAGTTACTTCAAATAGTTTGTTTGAACTCTTTATATTTGTCATATAGACAAATAATAGAAAATTGCTGTAAAAGCTTCAAATGTTTTTTTTAAAGTGTACTTCTAAAGAACAGGAATGATTCCAACATAGCAATAATGGTATTTCCTTCTTGTTATCAAAGTTGTTTTAAGTACTTACACCCACCAGAAGTATTGTTACTAAAGCCCAAGTGACCATGTGGAGAAAAGGTAGAAAAGATAGCTATTGCCAGGTACTTTGCCCCTTGGTCAGGCATTGTGTTTGCTAGCTTTACAGCTATATAAGCCTTACGGCGTTTTGATCACTGATCATTCTCTCGACTGAAACATTCATCAGAATGCAGTTAGCAGTTGCTTTCTTTTTTAAAATCTAAATTACTTATGAGATTTTGAGATGGATAATCTGAGCTTTGGTCTGTCCAGGTACTGAGAGGTCAGCAGTACGGTAGGAGCTGTGATGTGTGGAGCGTTGGCTGTGTTGTTATAGAAATGGCTTGTGCTAAACCTCCGTGGAATGCAGAGAAACACTCCAATCATCTTGCTCTGATATTTAAGGTGAGGCATTTTGCTGCTACAAAAGACACTGACTAATTTCATATACAGAAATGTGAATTTTAGAGAAGTATACAAGTAGTAGAGGTTTTTTGCAATACCTGTTCTTCATATTGATGCTGTTATGACAAAGTCAATACTTCTACCAACATAATCATACTTGCTTGTTGAAAAATTAAAGGCTGCCAATCCAATAATATGCAAAGAAGCCCTAAGATATAAATACTTAGTATAACGGGGAAAAAAAAAAAGGAAGTGAAGTTGATCTTGACTTTAAGCTTTAAGCAGAAGATTGGGATTTGAAGTTTTTCTTACTTATTTTGCTCCCGTATTTTACAATATTGTATTTCCACCATGAGTCATTTGTGTGTATTAATATTTCATCATGGGGAATGTTCTGTGGTAAAATCCTGATGTTCCACATTCAGATTTTTCTGAAAGTAACTTACCATTATGCCATGCTATATGTTAATATTGCCCTTCCCTTTTGTAGGTCATCCATTTTGTCATACATGTTTCTTACTAAAACCCATTAGGTATATTTAATTCTAGAAGTCTAGTTGAATTGTGGCTGTAACTCATCAGCTGAAAACGATCAGTTTGGTTTTGGGGCAAGAGAGGGGTCTTAAGAATCGCAGACTTCTAAAAGGTTGTTTTTCCTTTGTTCAGATTGCAAGTGCAACTACTGCTCCATCCATCCCCACACATCTGTCTCCTGGCTTGAAAGATGTGACCCTGCGGTGTTTAGAACTTCAGCCTCAAGACAGACCCCCATCGAGGGAACTGCTGAAGCACCCAGTCTTCCGTACTACCTGGTAGCTATAAGGCTGATATACTGAAGAAGCTCCTGCTCAATACACAATTATCCCTTGTGCAGTCCAGTTAAGCACAGAAAATTGTATTATTCTCCTGGCCTTAATGACAGATGATACATCAAGGACTCAAGGCCAGCAGAGGACCCTACCTAAGTATGTGATTGACAAATCGAAATCTTTACCTAAGCTCAGTTTCCAACATTTCACAACTTGTGCAGAGATTTATAAACTGTGCCTTTTCAAACATCTGGCTCTACGTGAACACAAAAGCATTTTTCCTTAAATCTGCATGATTATTTAGCAGATAAGTGATTTTTCTTCAGAGCACCTTTTCAGCAATCTTAGCAGCTGAAGGGCTCAGGATCTATTTGACCATAACAATCACCGTTCAGTTTCATGTCACGTAGATGTAAGCAGAGAGTTCTGCAATTAGCTTTCAGCACTGTTTAAAAGGCAGTTCTGTATCTGTCCCTTTTAATTACACAGAATTCTCTGAGTAACAAATCCAAATGTTGATGGATACTTTAAAACAAAGCAACATTTTGCCTTCCTTAAAAGTAAGAGCAGGCAGTTGTGGTTCACTGTGCATTTACTGCTAGCTATGTAATTTCTTTTGAAATTAAAGTTTGTTTTTATTGTATCTTTAACTTTGAGGAAAAGGGGATCTTTTAAAATAGTCTTTAGAAAAATATGCAAACTGTGTCATGGAACATCTTGCTGACACAAGAGTTTTAAAAACAGATTTCCTGGAAATCTGGAATAAAATAGAATGCCACCTTCAACAAGGCAGTGTTGAAGGCTGATAGTTTAGGTTATTTAAACTAAACAGGAAAAAACCATGATTTTTCTGCATACAACAACTTCCTCTGAATCGCACTAAAAGTTGTTGAGCCTTCTTTTCATGGTAAATCATGTAGAGAACTCTGGTGTCAAAGGGCCCAAACCCAGCTCCCATTAAAGTTTATGGGAGACTTTGCCCTGCACTTCAGTGGGAGCAGGTGCTGGCTATGAGTAAATCTCATCCTTTGTGTAACAACCAAACTGAGGTGAGATTCTCTACTGATAACAAGTTTTACCTGCTGTTTTCCTTCTGCCATACATCATCTATTACTGTAGCCATTAGTGATAATTTAATTTGAAAAATGTTAAAAATATTACCATAAGAAAGGTATTTATTTTAACAAGAAACAAGCTTGGACTTGAAAATCAAGATAGAGTAAAATGTGAAGAAGTAAAGCTTCACCTGTAGTGCAAAACTTGTGTTTTTAGCAGGTGTGTTAATTTTTTAAAAACAGGTTTTTAAAGTTTAAGGCAGGTTTTTTTTTAGATACTGATGCATGTAATTCTGAAGGAAAATGGCAGCTTTTCTTTTGCTTTTTTTAAAAGGGGATCTTTTTTAAATCAAATATTGATTGTGTTTAATCCATTTGGAAAAAATACTGTTCATGTTTTAACTCTTCAGAAGCCAGTTGGATCGTTGGACCGAAATAGAATTGGTTATTTTCAAAGACTCAGGACAAACTAAATAAGCTATAGTACATTAAAGACGTACAACACAAATTGGAAGTAAAACATCTTAAAGATAAGTTTACAAGAATGACACTACAAAAAGAAAAAAAAACCAACCTAGTGTCATTAGTTGTAAATGTGTTTCTTTCGGAAATTTTACATTCCTTTGTTTTGGAAGATTGGCAGACTTTGAAGAGTTAAAATGATAATATGAAATGTGAAGTTTGGTAGCTCTAACTGTTTTGTACTTGACTTATTTTTGACCACTTTAGAATTTCTCATTCTAATAAGATTGTTTCCAAGTCTTTCTTATGTGCAAGCTTTAAAGGATGCACTCTTGCCAATTTATGTACTGGAAGATCAGTTGTCAGATTAATACTGTTTCTGGCAGAAATGTAAACTGTATAGACTGATGAACCTCAGCTAATCAGTATTACTTTGTAGATCACCATGCCTACCACATTTCAAACTCAAACTGCCTCTAGGTGTCCAAATGCATTTGTTTGAGTTTGTTTGCATTTCCCTCAGCTTGCTGGTAATTGTGGTGTTTTTAAAATGCAGATGTGATGTAATATTCTTATTTTCTTTGGATCAAAGCTGGACTGAAAATTGTATTGTGTAATTATTTTTTTTGTGTTCTTAATGTTATTTGGTACTTAAGTTGTAAATAACGTCTACTGCTGTTTATTCCAGTTTCTACTACCTCAGGTGTCCTATAGAGTTTCTTCTACCAAAGTTCACTTTCACAATGAAATTATATTTGCTATGTGACTGATTCCTAAGACTTCCAGGGCTTAAGGGCTAACTTCTATTAGCACCTTACTGTGCAAGCAAATCTTACAGAAATCTCTGGGTTAAGAAATTTGGCTTCATTGTATCCTTTGTTATTTTAAATATATCAAGATATTTTAATTAAAAGTTTTTACCCCATTGAACCAATTTTATATAGTATAATTTGTACCTATTTTGGTGTTTTTTGTCTTTATAGTAAATAAAAGTTTTTGAACAAATTCTGCCCTTTGTTTATTGTAACGTACACACGTTCAGTACACCGGTGTGAATAAAGGATCTCTGGGAACACAGTTCCACATGCCACACTTTGTTGCGTGTAACGCTATCAAGATTTAGTTTCTTTTATTAAATTGCATGTGTGAGTGAGTATTGGCTGATATACGTGTGTATCTTAGGTGTATCAATAAAGAACATTTACATAAAGGGCAGCAACGCTGATTTTATTTTTTTAATTGGTAAAAAAAGGTAGGAAATTGTCTCATGACAGTGCTGTACTATGAACCTCACTTGCTTATGCTTGTGGATCAAACAGTAAATGTCTAAATTTTGCAGTACTGTAAATGTAACTATTAATCACCAGGTGAGCTAACTTGGTTAGATCAGATTGAGGTGTATCTTTGAAGTTAATTGGCTGTTTTCAGTTCTCAGTGAAATGATTCTGTTCTTGTGATTTAAGTAGAAAACATAATGATTTCCATATTCAGGCAATCTGAGTATGTGTTGGAAAGCTAGAGCTTGTCTTTCTCCTGATTTTTTTTTTATATATTTTTAAAATTAAGCAACTTCTGATAGTTGAAAACAAGTACTTTGTAGCTTTTTTTTTTTACTATTAAATGCTATGTTTTTGAGGAATCACTCTTGTAAGTCCAGTACTTACATGACTTCTGCAAACATTGACAAACACAGCAATTCACCGGCAAAATCTGGCAGCATAAATCTTCAGATAAGGTCTAAAATACGACTTTTGAACTCAGAAAATGTATTAGCTGAGATGTCAAGAAGGAAAATACATTACAAAGATTAAATGACAAATCCAGTGTAATATATCTTCCTTTAATAAACTATAGAACTCCTGAATCTTATTGTACTGTGTAGTAGTTATAGTTCAGTCTCCTTTTAGGAAGGGGTGATGGAGATCATCTGTACCCAGCAGTTGCCAGTATAGGTGAAAGGCACCTGCTAACAGAACCAAATGTCTTCGTTTGCAAAGCTCTTCCATGGTTTGTTTTTCCTCTGGTGGGAATAAGGCTCTATTCCTTATTGTATGTGACGGATGTAAGTTGAGGCTTGTCTGTGTTTCCTCTTTACATTTCAATCAGAGTTTGTGATGATAGCTTCCAGAATGTGTTGGAATGTGATGATGCTCACATACCTGAGTGGGGAACTTAATGTGTGCCCACCTCAAGAGACTCCATATTTCCTTTTGCTAACTTTTTTTCTCGCTGTGTAGTCTTCCTTGGCGAGGTGAATCATGAATGTCATGTTCTGGCGTTTATGAGCCATAGTATGAACTCTGTGTTGCTTTATTGTCAACAGCACTCAGCTGTCGATACCCAGAATTTACGTTGTGAAGCGAGATCTTTCTTCCCTGGCATTACCAGGAACGCCCAGGAGATGGCAGGAAAGCCGTGCCACTTCCCTCTATTTCTCTCAAATATTGCAGTGCACATCATGTCCTCACTCAGTTCCTGTTCTCTGAAAAGATGTGCGAGGCCAACAGCAGATTCAAAGTGATTAGGGAGCAAATCAAAAGGCATTTTATGACATTCGCGAGGCTTTGAGATGAGAAGTTAATTCTGCTTTTTTTTTTCCATTGCTTTGATGTGCCTGCCTTGCAAAATCAGACTCATGGCCAGAGTTCAGGTCCAGACATAGGTGTGTGTCAGCCTTGACAGGGCCCTGAGGTTTGGCTTCTCTACTGACACCCAGAGCAATTCCCAAACACTACCTCCATATGATTATTTTTTTAAACTAGTTTCCTAAGAAAGTAAAATATGTTCTGTTGTGTTCTGTCTCATTTTTCCCAGTAACTTTTGACTTAATTGGCAGAGTAACTAAAACTGCAGATAAGGTAAAGCCTATCCAAAGATTAAGTTTTATGAAAGAAGTTATCCATGTAGAGCAGGAACAGTGGCTGTAAGGAGGTCGCATTGCTCCTAATGATTGGTACAAAATGATGGGAGGGGGTTGTTAATTTTTGAAGATCAATTCTGGATTGTTTACTAGATTTGGGGGTGGGGGAGAGGGGGTGGTGGTACCAAAAGCACACAGAAAGTTTTATTCCTTCTGCCCTTATTGTTTGTAATGTATTTCTTCTGCCTGGCTCATTATGTTTGCTGCAAATGCTGCAGCCTGCTTCACACCCCTGCAGCCTGCACCTTTCAAGCTGCAGTCGCTTATGCTGCTCACTTCCATGGCCAGATCTGGTCAAAGGTGCTGGCAGCAGCGTTCTGGATAATTAGCCCAGTCCTTTTATGAAGCGGCTCATGTGATGGTGCTAGAAGCGCTGCCGGATACCGAGGGGTGAGGGAGTGGGGCTCACCCGCTGCTTCTAGGTAACTCGGCCCAGTCTTAGGGAGCCCGCAGCATTCCCTCCCTGGCGCAAATACACCGCGCCTTCATACTACTTCTGGCTAACCAGTGCAGGGGCTCCCAGCTCCATCTGAGTCAAAATTAATCGATGGGCAAGCCCACGTTGGCATTAAAGCGTCCCACCTTCGCTGCGAGCTGCTCCCGCGCCTCAGCCGAGCTACCGCTGTAGCCAGGCCGCCCGCGCCGCCGGGCTACCGCCCCTGGCAGTGACAAGATGGCGTCTCCGGCGCCCGGTTGGTAGCTCCGCATGCAAACGCAGCCTACGTTCGGTGCGGGGATTGGCTGGGCTGATGGTGCGGGCGCGGTCGGAGAGAAGGCGGTGCGCAGGGTGGGCGTGAGGGCTCGGCTGCGAGGGAGGTGGGGCAGCTCCCGCCGCCATGCTGGGGGCCCTGCGGCGGCGGTGGGACGCCTACAAGTACCGCTTCGTGCCCTGGCTGGCCCTCAACCTCCGCCGCAAACGCAGGTGAGATGGAGAGGTGGGCCCTGGGCAGCAGCAAGCCCGTCTGGGGGGAGGCCGGCGCGCCGCCCTGCCCTTTCAGCCCTGGCTGAAAGGCAGCGTGAGACGGGGTCAGCAGCCGGTGCCTCCTGGTGGGTTTCCTGACCTCGAGTAGCCGCTGGCGGTGGGCGAGTGCTCCCCTGAGAGGGCGAGGGGCTGCCGAGAGCCCGCTCCCCGTTTCTCGGGAGCGAGCGGGGTACCGCAGGGCGGGCTTGCGGCGGGCTGGGTTTTTCTCTGGGAGGTGGCAGCTCCGCGGAAGCGGTTCAGCCTGGCGTGTCACTTCGGTGCTTGGGCACTTCAGAGTGGTATTTAACGTTAAAACCCAGCAGCTGGGGGTCTTGTTTTCATGTTGGATTTTTTGGGGGAGGACTGTTGGGTTTTTTGTCTTTTTATAAGAAAAGGTAAAAGCAGCGCTTGAGTTTAAATCAGCACGGCACTGTTATGCATAGCTGCCCTGGGTTCAGGCAGATGAAACTCCCCCCAGGTAGCATTACATCGCCCGCATCTCATTCAAAATCTAACGTACTTCGTATATATTCTTGTAAACTTCGATAATCACATGTCAATCACATACTGATTTTTGGTATGTTTGTCAGTAGGAGCTCAGTGAGGTAGAACCTTTGCTTGCCTTGCTCTAAGTACAGCAGGTGATGGTTTTATCCTAGGACAGAAATGAAAGAGTATTCTTTAGAGTTTGGGTCTGTTTAAAACACTAACTGATGCAGTTTGCTGCTGTAAAAAAGATGGTTTTATAGGTCCTCAGCACAGGAAGGACTGGAGCGAGTTCAAAGGAGGCCATGAAGATGATTAAGGAGCTGGAACACCTCTCCAGTGAAGACAGGCTTCAAGAGTTGGGTTTGTTCAGTCTGGAGAGGAGAAGGCTCCGGGATGACCTAATTGTGGCCTACCAATATTTAAAGATGTACTGCAGGAAAGTGGGAGAGGGACTGTTCACCAGGGAGTGCAGTGACAGGACAAGGGGCAGTGGCTTCAAGCTCAAGGCGGATAGGTTGAGATTAGACATTAGGAAGATACTCTGTACTGTGCAGGTGATGCCTGGAGCAGGCAGAGAAGCTGTGGCTGCTCCTTCCCTGGCAGTGTTCAAGGCCAGGCTGGATGGGGCTTTGGGCAACCTGGTCTAGTGGAGGGTGAACCTGCCCATGGAAGGGAGTTGGAACTACATTGGCTTTGAGGTCCTTTCTAACCCAAAGCATTCTATGATTCTTTGATTCTGGGTTTTTTTTTAGGAAAAGTGTGATTTATTTTTTTTTACTTTACAGGACACTCCGATACGTTCCTGAAAGCTCCCAAGACAAAATTATCTCTGATGAAGATGTCTTTGAAACACTACTGAAGCTATTTAAAGCTCTGTTCATTAATGACTTAAGTAGACAAGAACATATTTTGTCCTTACTTCCAGAAGTCAAATGTAAATATTTAGGATTACTGACTGAGCAGAAGCCATCAAAATTAAATTTATGTGACCATCAGGGCCAACATGTGTTTAGTCCAGAGGAAGTTCTGTTTGATGTGCTCGGGTTCAGTATTACTCGAGACCAAAGTTCCTTGGTGTCTGCTGGGACTGGAGTCTTTGTTACCAAAGGTTTTGTACCGAAAGGGACAGTTGTATCAATGTATCCTGGTAATGAAGTGTTCTTTTTTTTCTCATTAATTTAGACGTGATTTCTAACCATCTAACTATAGAATGCCAAAGTTCTACAGTAACTTTTATTATTACTGGGTTTTACGGGGTTTATTTCTGTTATTCCTTAACAAAATACCAAGTGATGGTGAATGAGAATATTTCTGTATAAACTGAGTTCTTTTGGAAATCAGCAAAACGGTATTGGTGGGAAAACTTTGCTTGCTTCTTCTGTTGCCAGAAAACTTGCTCCAGATTCTGTAAACACAATTGGATGGGAGCAGTTTCAAGTAGATGAACAATACAGTTGAATTTGGGGGGAGGGGGAAGCGTTCTGTTTTGGATAAGGATCTGAAAAATGGTTTTGAGATCACATGGGTCAGAAGACGAGACCACGGGCACCTTCAGACCGCATAAGTAAAAACGGGAGAATGCCCTTCCGTAAGGCATGCTTGGAATATCAGCACTTCTCTTTCACTTTGTTTCTTGGAACTGTGTTTTGTCACCTTAGAAAGACTTGTGTTTCTGTCAGCATGGCCAAGCTAGGACAGCTCTGCAGAAATGCTTTGGGTTTTTTTTCTGTTTCATCTGTCAACGAAATCACCCCCTGCGTGTGGTCTCTAGCTTATGCCAGCGTTGCAGGGTCGGGACCAGGCCAAGCGTTGGGCAGCGGAGCCTCTTTGCCGGCCAGAGCAGGAGCGTCTGGCCATTGCCATCGGCTGGTAAATTGAGCACAGGAAGTTCCGCACCAACATGCGGAAGAACTTTTACACAGTGAGGGTGACAGAGCCCCGTGGACAGGCTGCCCAGGGGGGTGGTGGAGTCTCCTTCTCTGGAGATATTCAAGACTCATCTGGACGCCTATCTGTGTAATACAGGATAGGGAGCTGCTTTGGCAGGGGGTTGGACCCGACGATCTCTTGAGGTCCCTTCCAACCCCTACCATTCTGTGATTCTGTGAGTAATTGTCCAGTGACAATCATGGAGAATGAGCCTGTGACCTTGCAGCTGCTTCACATGTCAGGCACATAGTAAACATGAGCGTAGGCTCACTGAAGAAGTCTTCTCCAGGAGCTCATCTGGGAAAACAAGAGGAGGAGCTGTTGAAATGCCTTCTTTTTTCAGGGGTGTGAAGGAAACTGCAGGGCTGCTGGCTGGGGAAGGCACCCTGTGCAGAGCAGGTTAGTGCTCCCCTGCCTGTTCGGCAGTGAGCGCATCCTGCCAGCGTGGCCTTCGCGGAGCTCCTCCTGAGGTGATGAAGGATTTCTGCAGAGGGCTGCTGAACATGTAGTGTGTGTGGGACTGTAATGTCGTGAAAAATGGCAAGCCAGTTGGGTGTCGCTTTCCTGTGCTTGGACCAGCTGAAATCCTGTCCACAGGCTTGTCAAACAGTCTGCTGAAATAATTTGGCTGTTGCTGGTTTGGCCTTCTCCCTCTCCTGCACCAAGCAAAATATCTCATCAGGGTGGTGAAGGGGGCGTCTTTCAGGTTCTTTGCTGTCTTGCTGTGTGTGTGTGCGTGCTTTTCAAAGTGTCCTGACACAACAGTAACAAAACAGCTTAACACCTTCAGCTGTGCTTTCCTGAACAAACATTACTTGACACTTTCCCCTCTGAAGCAGGCCAGTTGGCTGTGGTGCTTTATCTCCCTCTCACATTGATACCGGGCAGAGGCCTTCCCTTTAATGATTTCCATCAGTGGCTTCTCTCTTTGGAATATCTTGACCCATGTAGATTTTCTTTTTTATTTTTTTTTCACCCCACAAAGATATGTCTGAAAGCTTGTAGATCTACAAGCATTAATGGTATTAAGAGGAGTTCTCTCCTACCCCCTCTGTCTCCTTTGAGTCTCTGTATGGAAGGGACATAAGCCTCTTCTGACAGTTAATTTATTTTCTTCTGAAATAATCGTATCTGTCTTGCAACAGGTACAGTATACAGAAAGCATGAGCCCATCTTCTTCCAGTCCCTTGGCAATCCCTTTATTTTTAGGTGCATAGATGGTGTCCTTATTGATGGGAACGATAAAGGACTATCAAGATCAGTGTACAGGTAAGCAGTTGAAATAGGAGGTTGTCACTCAACAGATTTTAAGCAGTGGTACTTACAGTCTCAGTTCCCTGTTGTCTTACTGTAAACAGCATTACAGTTGGATATCATCCACCTTTGTGTGTCTTGTAATGGAAACACCGCAAAGGTGAGAGCTGCTGGATGTGAGGAGTTGTGTCCTTGTGTCTTCATCTGTCATGCCTGTAAGATGAGCTTTGATGTACAGGGACTGTTTCCTGTAAGGAAAATGGTTTTAATAGAAGCAGGATGTTGCTTTTTTTCCTTTTTTTTTTTTTTAAGCCTCAGTATGGACTTCCTAATACCAGAAAGGTGAATCAGGTAACTCTGGCTCTGGTCTACATATGATCAGCGCTTAAAAAGGCAGCAGTAACATTATTGTTACTATTATTGATAAAAATAACAATATAAATTATTATCATCTCATGTTGCACAGGACTCATAAAGATCATCGAGTCCACCTCTCTGCTTCTGGCAGAACAACCTAAAACTTAAACTGCATGCCTAAGAGTGTAGTCTGGACACTGAACTCTGACAGGCTTGGTGCCGTGACCACTGTCCTGGGGAGCGTGTTCCAGCAGCTGACCACCCTCTCTGGGGAGAACCTTTTCCTAGTGACCATTCTGAACTTCCCCTGGTGCAGCTGGCCTGGGCTGCTCTAGCTTTACCTTAAAGTATAATTTGTAGCAAGCTGTGTTTAAACGTGGCATGAAAAGGGAATAACAAGCAAAACGATCTAAAATAATACCTAATTTGAACGCTAATACCAATACCAGGTTTTAATCCTGGGAATGCATTAGAAATCGATGCTGTAAGACGGGCTCACATCTGTGGTGGAGCTGGGATTCATGTCCGTGCTGTCTGTCATTTCAGGTCTTGCAGCAGGAGAGATCAGCTTGGCCCATTTCAAATGAGTGATGAGAGCTGGCTCACCGCTGCCCCGCAGAACCCCCTGGCGGTGGGACAGTACGTCAACAACTGCTCACACGGTGAGTTGCTGGGCAGATTTTCCAGGCTTGGGTTTGCCTTTAGGGAGATAAGTTATT
Source organism: Zapornia atra (assembly GCA_013400835.1). NCBI lineage: Eukaryota > Metazoa > Chordata > Aves > Gruiformes > Rallidae > Zapornia > Zapornia atra. The sequence continues at coordinate 12,628 of VZTU01009288.1, forward strand.
TTGGAGGTGACACACAGAACCAGATACGGATTTGGATTTGACAGAGTTAGGTTCATGGTTGGACTTGATGATACTGAAGGTCTTTTCCAACCAAAACAATTCTGTGATCTTGGGTGACAACAGTGCAGTTGAAACAAGAGAAGCACTTTACAGAACAAAGTTTCTGAGGCCTTTTGTGAGAGATGGATGTCACAATTCTTCAGTGCAGCAACACTTCAAATATTGTTGTGCCTTTCTCGATGACTCCGCAGAAACCCCAGTCTCCCTCCTGGTATATGGGATGAGAGGAACACATCCCAAAACATGAGGTGGTGGGAAAGGATATCTAGCTGGGCTGAGGCTGTACACAGACTTGCAGATCAAGTTCCACAGTAAGCTTCCAGGGGTCTTCATGAGAAAACCAAACAGGTGGTGACTTGTACAGTAAGGCTGTACCGCTGCTCAGTCTGGACTGGTGCTTTTTTAGGCTTCTTACATTTATGTGCAAAATCTGCCAGGCTGTTACGATACAGCTGTCAGGCACAAAGAGGGGAACTACTTGCTTACTCTCTCTTCCACAGTATGTGTTGGTCCTAAGGTTTGGGGAAATAACTAACTCACAGGAATGGTTGTGATACACGGAGAGTTCAGTTGCAGTGACACCTGGCCTCTAAGCGGCTTTCAGAGCCCGCGTTACCCTAAAGATACCTTGCCTCTGAGTAGCAGTCTGAAAGGTTGCTGGAGTAGCAAACTAGGTATTGGCTGGCATGGAGACAGAAGTCTGTTCCATGAAAGTGCTTCTTCCAGGTCCCATGTCCATGTAAAGAAAATTCCCTTCTTCCTGCTGGGCAGGGGGCAGGTTTCTCCCTGGCTTTATGTATGACATAGTTTGCCACTGGGTACAATTTTTTAGGTTTATATTTTTTAACTGTAGAAGTTAACATTTTATATTAACACCACAGAGTGAGGCTATAAGCTACCCCTGGCACTGTGCAAGTTGTGCCCCTTCATATGTGTGTTGGTAATTGGGTCACGTCCAATGCAGTAAGAAGGAATTAAAACTCATGTTGTTGACAGAATATCTCTTGTGTGAGCCCAGAGTGGGATTTCAGAGGTGCCTAGTAGCTCCCAACAGGGTCAAGGCTTTCAGGCATGATTAAGAATTTAGTACTTTTGCAGCAGTATGCTTGGTATTTTCAAGCATCTCTAAACCCTATCTAGGATTTTCTCAGTATCATGGAGACTTTGTTGTTTTTTTTCCCCCTAGAAAAAGCAGCCAACGTGTGTTACCAGGAGTTTGATGTGCCGGAATATTTTCCAGTAGAACTGAAACAGTATCTTCCAAACATCGTCTACAGCCATGACATAGAGAGGTTAGCAGTGAATCAAAAGAGCTTGTAGACTTGTGAAATACAAAGCACCGCTTATGTGTAAAAAAGAATAATAATACTCTGCATGAAGGTGAGTTACACTAAAATGTGCACCAGTATGGAAGAATTGGCTCTTTGAATAGAAAAATTTTAAGTGATTTAGAAGACTCTTTGTTCCTTTTTCCACATCTTTGCAGATGAGATCAAGGTAGCTCTGAAGACACAGTTTTACAAGCAGTCGTTACACTGTAGTGGGGTTCTTCTGAATCCCCAAGAGCACTAGTTACATTTTACTGGTGCTGCAGTACTGAAGTTTTCCAGTATGTGTACCAATAAAAGCCTTTCTAATATACTGAGATTTAGGCTTCTTACCCTCCTGTTTGCCATGTCTTATGTGAGGAAGAAGCAGATGAATTTGCAAGGAGAAACCTAAAATCAGTTTGTACGGAGACGAATTAAATGCTATGAAGATAAAAGCATGTGAGTTTTAGTTACACTATGCAGTAACAACATCCTCATTTTGTCCTGAAAAGCCACCTCTTTTGCAAATTAAAACACTTGGAAACCTTTCTCTGATTTTTGTTTGGAAACGTGGGAAAAGTGTCATTTAGATGAATATGGACATGGAGCAATGTGGTCAACAAGTCTGGAAGTGAGTGTTCTCTACTGGTGTATAGTCAAGAATAACTTTCAAGCTGTGAGAAAGTAATGATGGTCCCAAATTTAACACACCAAGGAAATTGTGCTTCTGGTCCAGTTGTTACCTTCAGGAACCCAATAATCCTCTCATCTGTAAGAACTCATGTGTAAGCACTTCAGAGCAGATGATCTGGACTTTTAATATAATTCCATAGCTACTTTAAAACCCTGCTTAGAGAAAGTCCTGGTGTATATTAGAAAAATGGCTTTTCTGATTAAACTTGGACTTTGTTGGGGCAGGGTAAAATGTGCACTAGTAATCTGCAGGTAAATAAATAAATGCTAATGAAAAAAGAGATAAGACTGACCTTGAAGGAAGCGTGGATGCTGTAATTGAAATGTGGAAGGGTATTAGGCAGAGCTAAGCTATGGGACCTTTTCTAGAAGGTGGAATTTTGCTCTGGAATCTGAGAAAATTCCATCTTTCAAGTCATCCATTCTTCCAGTGTACAGCCACTAGTCAAAAGAGCCCATCTACTTCTAGCTGCTTGGCTTGGTGTTGATATTCACAGTGCTAACAACACAGGTAATCTGGTCCCTAAATATTGTTCTGTCTTGTAAAAGAGTTCCTAGTACTTGTTTATCTTTTTGTTTTTACTTGATATGTTTCAAAATGCCCTCACACTAAATTTCTTAGAGGTGGAGGCTGTTTGGGTCAGTGCCACTCTTCACTTTCACTTCCATCAGCATCAGAAGAATGTGCTTTCCTTCCTAGAATAATTACTTCAGCTTCAGGGCAGGGCCACCTACTTAAAGGCAGCTTAGGGGGAGCGGGTTCCTAAACCCCTCTGTAGGAAAACTGTTTGCCAGGCACTGATTGCAGGGTGGGGGTTGTGGGGTACGCACCCACCGTTGTGGGTGGCAGCGGGGCTCCGCGCAGCTCAGAGCTGGCTCTGCGGATGTTGCTCGGGTGGGAGTGGGTTTAGCCAACTAGTGCCTGTGGGTGGACGTGTATGGAGGAGTCATTTCTGATCAGTGAACTTCACTGCAGCTTCTCCTCCTGTCTGTGTCTTGACTAATTCTTTTCATTTCTTGGTAGCTGTGTGAGTGGAAACATTATTTGTCTACCCACACAGGCTGTGATTTTTTAAATTATACTGAGTTTGCTTGTATTTTCTATCTTATTTTAGTGTTTTTCCAGGCTCCTTGGCCTGCATTATGTGTGTTACTCCCAAGGGTAATCTAGATGAAGTCATTGTTTTAGTTCTGTGCCATGAAAATTAAAAAAAAAAAATGTATTTGTTCACTTCTGTATATTTTGCTTTTCCTTTTCTTACAGCCTCCTGAGATGTGTAGTGCTTGTCACTCTGAGAGACATCAAGCAAGGAGAAGAACTTTTTTCTAATTACTACACTGTTATCAACTGAATGAATAGATTCAAGACTGAAGATACCCATGTCATTAAAATACTTACTGTGTGTCTACTTCAAGTTTCGCAGGCATTTTAACATAACAGGGGGCTGCAGCTTTACCACTTGTAAAGCAAGCTGCAGGCTTGTATTTCTGTGAAAATACTCCATGTTTCCTACAGAGAATTACAGAACATCCTGAGTTGGAAGGGACCCATAAGGATCATGGAGTTCAGCTCCTGCTTCCACACAGGGCCAGACAAGCCAGAGCATGGGACTGAGNGTCACCAAAGAGAGGAGATCAGTGCCTGCTCCTTTGCTCCCCTTTATCAGGAAGCCATAGACTGTGATGAGGTCTTCCCTCAGCCTCCTCCAGGCTGTACAAACCAAGGGACTTCAGCCTCTCCTCATAAGGCACCAGACCCTTCCCCATCCTTGTTGCACCCCTCTGGACGCTCTCCAATAGCTTTGTACCCCTCTTGTACTGTGGCACCCAAAACTGCACACACAGGACTCAAGGTGAGGCCGCACCCACGCAGTGCAGAGCGGGACAATCCCCTCCCTGGGCCCGCTGGCAATGCCGTGCTTGACGCACCCCAGGGCACGGTTGGCCCTCCTGGCTGCCTGGGCACACTGCTGCCTCATGGGTAACGTGCTGTCGACCAAGACCCCCAAATCCTTCTCAGCATGTCTGGCCTCCAGTGTCTCATCCCCCAGTCTGTATGTGCAGCCAGGGTTGCCCCTTCCCAGGTGCTCAATCCAGCACTTGCCCGTGTTACACTTCATGCTGTTGGTGATTGCCCAGCTCTTCGAGCTGTTCAGGTCTCCTTGTAAGGCTTCTCCAACCTTAACAGGGTCAGCAGCTTGTGAAGCTGTTAACAGTTTGCATCATTAGGGTTTCAGCTGTCTACTGTTGTTTCTGCTTATGAATGTTCATCTCTCTATACACTGGCTTGTAAAATAGAAAGACCTCAGTCTTGGACATGTCATTTAATCTTCTACTTTGCAGTCTCTAACTGTGGCTCAGTTTTAATACTCACTCATGCTCACAATGGACAGAATTTGGAAAAATTATTTCCCTCTCATGAGCTATTTCTCAGAGAATCTTCATAGTTCAAGGAAATTACTGGTTCTTGTTCTGGTTTTCTTGGGAGGTGGTTCCTTTACTATCTGCTTCCTTTTAGAAGGCATTTCAGTGTAGCCAGTTGTCCTTGTCTTTTGATAGCCAGCTTCAACGGGGTGCTAATGTGTGCTTCAGATATGCCTGAGTGGTGAGCTGGCATCAGGAGGTGTACTTCAGCCACAGGCTTTAGCTGTGCCTGTCCTGGCATCAGAGAAGCCCCATCCAGGCCTCATTTCAGTGGTTCAGTGAAAGTTTCCTGGGATGTGGCAAGTTCCATCGCTTTTATTCCCAGAGAGAGAGCAGCATGTTGCAGCGTGGCTGGGGGGAGTGATGCCAACCAAGTGTGCTGTGTGTTTTTTTAATGAGTTACTGGCATAGGCAGAGCTGCCATTCCCACATTAATTCTTGCTGGTGTCGGCAAACTGCCTTCAGAAAGTAAACAAGCAGCAGCTTGTCAGTCTTTGGGTCTGGCTGAGCAGCTTGGGAAAGAAAAAGAAATCACCCAAAACTTGCTGCAGAAGTCCAAGCAATGAGTCTGTGGTTGGCAGAAGCGCATGAGAACGGAGGAGCCGGGAAGGGGTGTACGCTAAGGAATGTGGCGGCCAGCAGCGCCAGGGTGCCCTGCTCAGCTGCAGACACAGATGCGTTCCTTTCTGTAAGGCAAACCTGCTCAGTGTCTGCTACAGGCCTCCTTCCAAGCCTGAACCTTGTCTTTGATACTCATCCCAAAGGCCTCCTCAGCTGGAGAAGGCTGGCCTTTTCAGGAAGATTTCAGTAGCAGAGCTGTGGGATAGTGGCACATGGGTTGTACAGATGTTATGAAGGTGCTGGGGACAGCTTCTTGTGGCAGTCTTTGTGCCTGCACTGTGTGGTAACAGGTCAGATCAGGCGGTCAGCTCTGATCTGCTGATGAGGATGTTCGTCCTCCATCACTCTGAGGATCCCTCCTCTCCTGAGCTGGGACTCTTTCCTCTGCTCTGCCTGTGAAGAGGTGACCGGGCATCTTGGTCTCAAAGAGCAGCCTGCCTGTCATGGTGCCAGCAGGGTTGCCTAGCTGCACGGGACAGGGTTTATGGGTAGGTGGGGAGTGCTAGTCCCAGCGTGCCAGGCAGGGCAGGTGCTGTTTATGTTCTCCAGGCTGCCATGCTGTCATGTGAGGGCACAGATGGCCAGCTGTCCCGATTTACACTTGCTAATGCTTTCTGAATGACCGGATTTGAACGCATCCCCTGTCCGACGCCTGTGTGGCTCAGGTTTACAACTCCTTGAGAGCCATTTGCTTTATAGCACTGGCTGCCTCCTGGGCACACATGCTGCAGCTGCCCATGGCTAGTGGGGAACATGGGCTTCACCTTGCCTGCTCCAGGGACTGCTCCTGAGTGACTGAGAGCAAAACCTGGCCCACAGCTGGCAGCAGTCTGCTGGTGGCTACAGATAGCTGGGGCGCATCAGGAGGCGGGGGAGGTGCATCAGACACCACTTTCAGATGAGTCCCCACAACACGAGGGCTGAGCAGTAGAAATTATTTCTACTGAAAAATAGAAGTAACAGTCCAGGGGAGAGCTACATCCTGTGGAAGGGCTTCAGATGTATCAGACTTTTCATTGTCTTTAGACTCCTGTCTCTTCATTGAAGGTGAAAATCACTGTAGTTCCCCCATGCCTATTCATTTCCCCTGAACTGACACTGCCAGTGCCTCAGAGGGTGCATTCTGATGCTATTTCGAATGTGATGTGTGCTCTGACAATGACCAGGTAACACTTCTATGCAGTCTATTTATGGCTCGTTGATAAATTATTCATTACAGTAAGTCCAGTCTTTCTCTTGAAGCAATGATCTACTTGAGTGGATTTCGTTGGACTTCCCTAAAAATAGGGACGTGCCTCTGCATGCCTGTATGCTTAGTGGTAGAAGGAAGGGAAAAAACAACCCAAACTTTAAGGTAGTTTTACTATCATGCCAGATTAGCAACAGCCTCCTGTCAGCTGCAGGCCCGCACTCTGCACATGCTAATGCTGTCCTAATTCAAGAGAGAATTGGTGTTATTTGTATGTCTCCCCCTCCACAGCCACCCTCGCAGTGCCGGGCTGCGCGCTGGCAGCCAGCGAGGTGCTGGTCGCACACCAGGGTTTTGGTTCCCCCTGAGCAGGGCTGGCACAGCCCCAAGGCTGTCTCTCTCCAACGCTCCCCTCACCAGCAGGCTGGGGGTGGGCAAGATCTTGGGAAGGGACACAGCCAGGACAGCTGACCTGGCTGACCACAGGGATATTCCATAGCGTATGACCTCTGCTCAGCAATAGGAGCTGATAGAAGGGGTGAGTGGGGGAGCATTCGTTGTGAAGGTACGTGTTGTCCAGACCCACTGCTCTGCACCCTAAAGCCTAGCCTGCCGGGCTGCGGCTGGACAGCACCTGCTGATGGGAAATGGAGCACATGGTTTGGTTTTCCTCTGCTGCTGCAGGAAGCTCCCCCTTGCTTTTGCTTTGTTCAGCTGCCGTGACCATTACGTACAATTCTACCTGTGTGCTGTGTTCTTCACTCTGTTTAACATTAGGCAGAATGGCAGCAGGCGCTTCAGTGGCACCTGGAGTTCTTAACTGTGTTCAGAGTTACTGCTGAACAATTCTGAGAACCAAGCAGCAAACACACAGCACATATGGATGAGAAGCTTTACCAGCAGAGAAAGGTTTCCAGACATTTATTTCTGGAACTGTACACCAGGTATTAAAGTACAACAAATACAAAATAATGCTCAAAAAAATCAGTGTTTATGTACAAATATTAAAACCGATGCGACAATAGCGACTTCCTCTTGAACATCTGGTACTAAAACATGTTCCGATTGTCACTAGATTTGCTGTTATGCACAGGGTACTTACTTTGAACTGAGAATAACTGTAATCTCTGTATTATTAGCACTATAAGCATTCCTACCGTATTTTACAATAGATAGTCTCTTCCTTTGTCTTACAATGAAAAATAGGAATAAAAAAAATAGCAACCTTGTCATTATTTTATAAATTACTGTATTTAGTTTCCCTGTCTGTAGACAATGTGCTTGTAACGCTGGGCAAATAGTGTCCCGTTGGTCAGTTCATCCATTAGCTTACATTCAAAGTTGAGATATTCACTAGAGACTTTGGTTAAATTAAGTAGTATCACTATGTTCTATGTGATCAGAAGTTTCCCTATATTTTGATCCTCAGTTTCAAAAATTAAAAACAGGAAACGATTGCACAATTCATTGACCTAATTGTACATGGTTTAGTATTATTCAAACAGTATTGTACATCCTTCAAGTAAATTCAGCAGTTTGACCAT